>UELV01002582.1:0-10137 GCA_900490015.1 Megastigmus stigmatizans
ATATATACATATATATATATGAATAAAATTTGATGACGTCTGTGGAGCATGAGCTATTTTAAGGTATTAAACAGCTTTATTAGTGTGTTGTTGCCCGGCTAGTTGGTATTACTGAACTTAATATTAAAGCTTGCAATTGCGGAATGCGTTTTTTGCTGCTCTAAGCGCCTACAAAGAATTTTTATTTCTTCTATTTCTGTCATTATCGATTGTAACTATTTTTTAAACATTCTTTAGAATACTCTGGCATGTAACACTAATGTAATTAATTATGCGTCAAAATTTAGTTTTCAAGGCCTAACAATATCAACGTCAACATGATTTTGCGCAAAATCAATTATTTAAATAAACTCGCTTTCTAACTCGCAAATTTATTTTTAAACTTTATCAAAGGATTAATATTTATCTGCGACAGAAATTTCTGTATAATCAGTTTCTAACAGACATCAAACAATCCATTACCGCTATCTCAAAAGCTAATATCATCAAAGCCGTCTGCAGACGTCGGATTGCCAATTTGCCTAATGAATAACAAGTAGCCTAGAACTGTGGTAATTTTAATTAACATCGCTCTTACACAAGCGCACAGATTTAACCAAAAAGAAAAGAAATTTAAAAAAAGGAGCGTAATCAAACGTATCTCCATGTTCTTTAATTGCCCAAGTACGAGAGAGTGCGGTCTGTATAAACGTATGTAAGAGATACAGAGAGAGAGAGCAAGTTCCCCTTTAATGCTCACTGGACGAGATAAGGCATTTACGTCCGTTTCCCTTATACCGGCGGCTCACAATGTCCACAGTTGTACATATCCTGGATAGCAAAAATGTACGTCTCTCGGCCGCGAGTATTTCACCGATAGGAAAAACAGAACCGCACCGAGTACATAATCAGTTTCTTTTGTGTCTATATTGGCTGTTTAGCGTATAATAGGCCAGCTGCAATCGAATACTCGATTCTCCGCTGAATCGGTGAATTCGCTGTACGAAAAAAGAAGAAGGTACATATCCGTTATACATAGGGAAAAAGTCCTTCTCGTGTATACGCTGCGAGGTGAAATCTTGAGACGTGCAATCGAAGGAGCAGAATCGACCGAGAAGTGCGTCTCCGGTTGGCTTTCGTTTCGCCCGAGGAGTGAGGAAGCTCGAAAAAGTCTCCCTAGGGCGAGTATCTGCGGGCGCATAGTCTTCTTCTTTTGTATAGAGACACTACTACTCGACCGAACTACGAGAGGAAAATAGTCGAGGCCGATGTATAAAGTATTAACCAGGAATATTCGTTGAGAAACAGCCAGGAGTTGTTTATCCTTTGTGTATACCTAAGCTTTTTTTTTGGCAGAACTGCGTGGCATTGAAGGAGATTCTGGGATTGCGTTATTTATTTATGTAGGTGTAAATGTCGGAACAAAGTAAATTTTGTATGAAATGGCTGTTAATTGATGCAATGCGAGCTTGGGTAATGATGTTTTATGGGGGATATCTTTTTGTTGCATTAAAATAAGAAGAGATTTTACATTTAAATTTTCAGTGTGATTGTATTTTTATTTTGAATAAAAATTATTTTACGCCAAATTTTAATTTCGACAAATCCATTTTGCTGTATCAAATAGGTCAATTAAATCAAATATGACGAAATTCTTTACCAAATTGCGTTTTAATGAACGAAATATGTGAACTATTTGATTATTAATGTAATGCCAATGGAGTTCATGTTTGAAAATTGTGTTGCGCGTCATTGAGATTTGAAATATTTCAAATTGATGTACTTTGTATAATAGTTATAATTTATAAGATAGGAAAAGGACAAATAATTCTTTTTTTGAATAAAAAAGATTTACGAATTATACACCCTTATTACAAGACGAGGTTTTAAAAGTATGCAAATTAAAAGAATATAAAAGCTTAACATAAAGTCTATCTTACTTTACACTGTATTACCATCATCAAAGGATCTAATTGTCCAACTTCCAACACTACTTTTCATTAATATCCAAACCTAAGATTTTTCAACTCCTGCAGTAGCGATCCAAAAAAGAAAGAATCATCCACACACATATACAAAACAGTCGGTTTCCTGCTATTCCAAAATTCACGATATAGAGAACGAATGTATATTATCGCAAGCAATATCAAGCGGTCATCGAATAAAGCCCACCGCTAGACATTCCCAATTCTCCTACAACTTCCTTTCCTCAGAAGAAAAAGGCCGTTTACAGGCGAAACTCTGGTGCAGGTCAACTTCGTCGCCCATATAGAAATCTCAAAGCGAAATCCTAATTCACGCCCTCTTTTTCTTTTTCGAAACAAACGAGACTCTCTCGCTTGAGAGCCTAGTCCACACGCACACACATCTACACGAAATTCCTTCGAGTGCAATATACACAGACACACATACAGAGGGAGAAGTACGAAGGCGACCCGGATGGAGGTTACCGAGGGGTTGCGCGAGGAGAGGGTAGGGGTATGTGTGTAGAGTGCGCGATCGACCGGTGACGCATGCGCACTCGACCCGAGGGGTTGCAACCCAGCGACTACGTCGTCGTCTCTACGAGGTAGCAGCAGCAGCACCAGCACAGCCCCTCTCTCTCTCTCTCTTGTCCCTATCGCGTTTAGCGTACGACGACATGGTCGTTCCTTCGTCGTAGCTCTCGCCGCGGATTCATTTTATCTCTTATACCGTGCTTCGGATAAAGTGACAGTGTGATAATAAGTAACTAATGGTTTACTGTGCAGCCTGCAGTGGTTGAAGTTTGGGTTGAAAGAAACACGGGGGGAACATAAAGTACAGTGGAAGTGTGGAGCAGCAATGGGTGCGCGACGAGGCGAGTTTCGAGCTATGATGGCCCCGTTTCACGAGACCTGAAACCTACTGCTTCTCGGTAGGTAATAGCACTGCTCTTGTTCTATCTAAACCTATGTGCCATCCAAGCGTCATTATGGAATACATGCATTGCGAGAGTGTCTGTGAATGTGGGTGTATAACATGGGAATTAGTGGGTCGTCCTTGGATGCGAAGGTTCAGCCGTTGCAATCGATGCTGATGTCTCGAGCAGCTCTTTTTCATTCACCGCGACTTATTGCAACTGTACGCGAATTCATACGTGTTTGTCTAGGTGTGCATGCGTGTTTGATTTATGCGATGCGTGCGAACTGTCTATTGGAAGTCTTTGTGGTGGTTGGAGACGAGTGGCGAGATGAGGTGCATGAGAGAACGAGTGGTTGTAGGAAATAATGGTAGAGCGCGACCGCGAGTCCACAGGGTATATACAATGACGAAGAGTGTGCTTGACGTTGCGATAGGAATGATTGTCTGCGTGTAGCTGGGCTCATATTGATCAATTATGTGGAGGATTGCGAGTTTGTATATAGGAGCCATGCCGTTCTGGTTGGATGCTCATTTTGGACGTGGCATTTTCTCTGCTAATGCTTTGTTGCTCGATAATGCCTTTTGATTGGGAATTATGAGTAGTGTAGTTGCATTTGTGGATTCTAGTATTTCGTAATGTAGACCTATCGTTGCGTTTATATGTCCAAAGTTCGTGCAATTAACTTCCGAATCTTTCCAAATTGTACTATAGATTGTGTGAATGTTAATTGCAAATTTATTCTTAATAGCCTACTATAAACTCGCGTAGCCCGTACGCACACAAGGCTCTGCCCGAAACTTTAGCAATATTGACTGGGCAACATAACTAGGTACGCCTGACTAGCATCCAGTTCACGGGAGTCTGCATCTGTTGCTTCCTTGGCATCCGTGAGCAGAAGGCATATACGACGTTGAATCAATAGTACGTCTCATACGCTGCCCGACTTCCAGCCAATCAGCAGATTTTTCCTCGATTAATTTCTGTATACATATATATATATATATAAACGAGAGCGCACGGATACACGAGATACGACGCATTTTATACAACTGGATGCGAGAATTTGTGAAAACCACGACCTCGTGGGGTTTGATCGCAAAAAGAAATCATTATTCGAGGCTAAGGGATATTATCCTTTTCGAATCGCGTACCTCCCGGTGCGATCTAAATCGTAAATTACCTCGTATCGCTCTACAATTATCTCCAGTTATGACAATGATTTAAGTCTGCTGTATCATTATGCATGTGCTCGTTACGTGTTGCTGTACGAATAGCTGTGCTTTTGAATAATTTTGCTGAGACTAGTGTTTCGGGTACAATAAAATGTAGAGCGCAGAATAAAGTATTGCTCATTTTGATATTGAATTAAGACAGATTCAAAGGGGATGAGTGCGTTCTACTTTCTTTGAAAAGAGCAGCTGAAACAGAAAGCTCAGACTTATGTTTAGTCAAATGTATATCTGTAAGCTAAGACTTGCATCTTTAGCATGAAAAACAATTGTGTTGGCATTTCCACTTGACATACTATATATATACACGTATATATATATTCAGAAAACATTTACAATAACAATAAAACACGATATCAACGAATAAAAGTTACGCTTTACACACATAGCAAGCTCACATTTACAGTTCTTCTTTTGAAAACGATATACCGTTGTTTACGATACCGAAACTTTCCTCAAAAACATAATAGATCGCATTAAAAATAATCTTAAGCAGTATTGCGTAAAAGGGGTGCACTTCGCGAATTTATGTAATTCCGCCAACGGTTGGGGGGATGAGGGAGGGGGGAGGAGGAGGTGCTTTAATAAATCCTAGATGTACGTCACGCTCAAGTTTGAACAGTATATAAACGTAAGCAGACTGCCTATATAGGCATACGGGATTAGTAGATGAGTTCCGAACACAGTCAGACTATGCATGTCTATAGATATACTCCTGGTGTAGATTTGCAAACTTTAGAGTAGAACATCTTGGCTTCTTCATAATAACTAGAAGTTGGATTCTTCCTATAGGATTTTTTTTCTTCATCATATGCATAATATTATAATTTGATCAAAATTTCTATAATAATCAGATAAATTTGGACCGATTTACATTGGAAAGTCGCAGGCATATGCAATATTCACATTGAAAATCTTATTTAATTTTTTGATTAGACATTTGCATGAAATCAATCGCCTTGAAAACTACGAGATCGTACACACGCTCCATTTGATATGTAATAGAGCGGTTATATAGCATTATGATCACATAACACAACCAAATACAATTCTAAAGAGAAAGTTATTCGTTTTAAAAGTTTTCGATGCACAAATGCACTAGAGCTTGGAAAATACTGTTCCTATATATAGTCATATATTTACACAAAGCGCTGTCGTGGTAAACTAGGACAGTTTCGATCAAAGGAAATCGTTCAGGTCTTTCGGATATTGCAAACTGTTCGGTATCAGTTTCGTCCTTCACGATCTCGCAAATATTTGAGTTTTTGCTTGGTACAGAAATCAAACGAATCGCTCGATGATTCCTTAGTGCGACTTTGCAAACACGCATAAAAAGTAATTATGCCGATGAAGCCAAAGTGCCATATTAACTTGGTTTGTTTGTCCTTTAAATGAGCGTTCGATTTGCAAATCTACGTAAAGAACACTTTCTTTTCATACGTAATATTTAACTTAATTTTTTAACTTTACAAATACTAAATCAACTATGTAGAGTTGCCTTTCGTATAGTTTTCCATTTTATTTTTATTCACGTAATGTAGCTGTTTATGAAAATAATTTACACCAAACGCCAGTTTTGTCCATACGTATGAACCATCAACAACAGTTCTCTCACCTTTTACAACATCGAGTCACGAATCAGCGCAAGTTATAATCAGCTCTGGAAATGCTTGTCTGTTGCAGCCGAAATAATCATCTGAAACCCACAGCTGAGAAAAGACAGAAACCAACCTGCAGACATATCCACACACACACGCACGCATACACACAAACACAAAGCAAACGGAAGCACATAAGAGAAGAGCATAATACAGAGGCGCTAAACCGTGCGAGAAAGAGTTGACGGTGTGTGTGTGTGTGTGTGTGTGTCTGTGCGCGAGTGTGAAGGCGCTAAAGAGTGCGAGAGGAAGAGAGAGAAGGAAAGGGAGAGAGAGCGTAGAGGCGCGAAGCATGCGCCCTGCGAAGCTCTCTGGAGCTCGAGGTTTGCTCCGGCGCTGCTGCTGCTGCTCTAGTCAGCTCTCTCTCTCTCTTAGTGGCGCGAGAGGGTAGTTGATGCGGCAGTCGAGGGAGGGGCAGCTCGCGCTCTCTCTCTCTCTCTCTCTCTCTATATACCATGCCTCTCGCAAGCGGCTGACTCAGAAATGCCGACCCGATAAGGCGAGTGCCGCGTTTATAAGAAACCGTTTGAGACTGTAACCAGTGCGTCGCGCTATTGTTGTATCATAGACTTTACAACATCGTGGGTCTAGTACTAATGAGGCGAGTGTACGCGTGCGTGAGAAGAAAAGTGTCGCTGTTGTAGTTGATAACATAGAGTTATAAGGCTAGCGGTTACTGTTGATATTTACGTTTATCACATAGTGACTGTATTATAAGTACTGGACTCTTGCGATCGCGAGACGTACGGTTATATAGACTTTCGACAATCGAGTGTATAGTGCGCCCGCGGTATAGTCGAGCTTTTAGCTTCCAAAACTTGCCAAGTGTACAGCTCCCAGTGGTTCGTTGTGAGAGGCCAAGTTGTGCCGCGGGGCTGCAGGAGAGCGAACAAAGTGAGTATACACATCCGCGATAAGGTGCGGGGTAAAAAGGTGTTGGTCTGCGCGCGCTCGGCTCAATATGTAGGAAAGTTGGGAATCCAAGCTGTCGAGGGGGTCGAGATCATTAGCTTGGATGGCATGGCTCGCATGTGCGCCAATAGCAGCAGCAGCAGCAGCAGCAGCAGCTAAGTTTCGCGGAGCTGGGACGTGGACAGGAGGAGTGTAAGACGGCGCCGTCGTATACCGCCACGGCGGCGAATGTCATGAGCGAGGGGAGCATGGCATAATTTTCTTCCCGAGCGGTCTATATCGACCGCCCGTGCCAACCCCCACGCCGCAATACCCTAACGCTACACACGCGAGTCTCGCTTCATATACACACACACACACACACACACACATATATATACACACACATACATATACAATACCTGTCGGTCTTAGTCACTGTCGACGGAAGACGGGCCACAAGGAAGTGGTGTATAAGCCGTGCCAGCCCAACGCCATGAACGTGAGTATTATATCGGCGAGGATTTCGCTCTGTCTCTCTCTGAGTATGTGTGTGTGTGTGTGTGTAGATGCACTGGGTTCCGAGTAAACGTTGATTTAGCTTGAGCGAGGAATGCAACGAGCTGGAGCTGCTGCGCCAGTTCTCCCCCCACCCTCCGTATTTATGGTCGGCTGTAGCGGTATACTTTTGACGATTTTTCGAAAATATCACTATGTACGCGAGCTGTTTTTCTTTTAGGAGATATGGGATCGTTCGAGAACTGAAGTGTATATACTGCAATGTTAGGCGGCTTACGTGTGATTTCGATATTGCGGTTGATCTAAAACTATAATGTAGTACCCGAAATTTGAAATTATGTGTATATTCGTGTTTTCAAATCCCACGTAAAAATAATTTATATGAATTATGTAAGGATAGTATATATCCAATATATACAGGTTGAACCCAAAGACGATTCTATGCGATTCATGTACATAATTATGTAATAATAATACATGATAATGTAATATCTTTGAATAGAATTTAAAGCATTTTCTTGAACGAGAAATTTATTGAAAAGAAAAACATTTATCAGAAAGCTGTGTATTAGCTATGATTATCGCTATTTCCTTCATGTGCCGCATGTTTTGTAATTCCATTCATAATAAAAAGTTCGTTGGCATGTGTTGGAATACATTACCGTACAATACTGTAGATTCAGGTTCTCACAGTGCGTACAAAAATGAATAAAAGTCAGTATCAACAAACGAAATCTAGTTTAACTGAAGTACAAATATCTACTCGTATACGCTCACGCTCGCACAGAAAACCGCATATGCAAGAGTCGTGCAACACTCGGCCGACGCATGTATACGAGGCTTTTACGCTTACCGCTGCTTTTTTGCCGCGTGTGTGCAGCTTCGGATTTACTTTGATTTCACTCGGCTGCGATTCTCTTTGCCGCCTGGCCTATCGTGTACATGCCTCTGAAAGGCTTTAAACATTTTACTTTAGATTTTTCTCTGCTCTCGCGCAGCACTTCGCCGACGTCGAGCACATAGGAAAGTTCTGCTCGAGCGTTTTACAGCGCGCGTTAGACACAAACCTCAATGAATTAAGGTTAATAATTTTATTGCCTGAATATTTAAACATTTGTTTTGGTTTTACTTACGAATTAAACGTAATTGGAAGTTTTACAAGTGCAGTGCTTGAGATAGGAGTTTTGAAAATTTACTTTGTCTGATTAAGCGCAGAAATTCATTTCAAAAGTTGAGCGTGCAATCAATCTGATTATTCAATTTTTAACGTATGAATTTAATACTTAGATACTTAAAACTACTTTAATTGACTTTCTATTACCTACCTTTCTATACCATGGTTTTTTTTTTAAACAGACTCTATTCTTCAAACATTTAATGCTATTTACAATGTTGGCATCGATACTCTGCAAAAACTGAAACTTTGTTGAACAAAAGTGCCAAGATCTCAAGAGTTGGAAAATATTTGAGTCAAAAAAAAATTATAATAGGAGAAACATTCTCCTATTATAATTTTTAATATAATAATAATCAACGGCTTTCTCAGTATCCGTTGAAAAATACTTCTCGCTTCCAATTATTGAACGTGCCGCTCCAAACAACGCCGCTCTTGCTTTTATTTCTTCCGCCATGCGCGTCCCGACGCAAACAAAGAGAGGTAGAGGAAAGTATAGATTTAAAAAATCCCGCGTGTGTGCGCCACATGCACATATTTTATATACACGTATAGGTACACACACGGTTTCTTTCATAAACGTATAGCGATACATATGTGCTCTGAAGAATTTCCGTGCCGAGGCCCAAAAATAGAGGGACGACGACGAACGCGGGGCTGTTGATTTTCGATTTGTGTGGAGTAGTGGCGCTTTGCCTCGGCTCGAGCTTTTTTTTCTTCCCCTGCTGAAAGAACGAAAGTGAGAGAGAGGAGCGAGAAGAACACGAGACACTCATTATGCACGTCTTTTACTTTGCGCCACGATATATAACTCGACAAACGTCAGACTATTTTTGCTTCGCTTGGCATTTATTTGCTCAGTTTTTATGCCGAGATTCGCGTCTCGCGGGAAAATGTATTTTGCGTCACGTGCTGCAATATGACATTTTTTATTCTTAAAACATTCATTTTATTTATATGCATAAATTAAATGAGATTTATCGATAACATCGAGCATTTATTTGCATCAGGCAACCCACATAAATTGTTAGGCTGATATAAAATAAATCGAACATGAATAGCATTAAACTAAAATTTCTGCATATCTCGGTTAAATATTAAATTTTGAAACCCTAAGACACTGTGTCGTCAATATTTCAAATTTTACTGACTTGAAAAGGTATGCTGGAACTTTTGCCGTATCAATGAATGAATAAGACAGTTTCATTTGAAAAAAATCAATTTTTCGGGTTATTCCGTCTTAAAAATAAGTTAGGTACGTAATTGAATCCTGGAGGAATTGGAAAATGAATAAAGCTCATCGACATTAAGGAATTGTAGTATTAAAATGGGCGATGGAAATTTTTGATACACTATAGCGATACTGCAGGAGGCGAATGTATTTATTGAACGTTTACTATAAATTGGCATACATTTTATTTTATTGTCCGTGTCTAAAAATAGCTGTTGTTACTAAACCAACTGTGCATCAATTAAAATCGTTTTACTTTTTCTGAAAGACCGTGCATTTTCTATAAATCACAAATTTTTTTTATCACAATCGCAACAACGAATGCATTTTAAAAGCAAAGATAATCATTCTCAACCTTCCGGATGATTAATAATGCAAACGTGCTAACGCTCAGATTTAAACTAATTTTTTTTCTCAGACCACTTTCGATAAACAATCCATAAATCACACTTTATCAAGGCTACTTCTTTTTTATTCACTTCTCTCGCTCTTACCTCTCTCTCTCTCTCTCTCTCTCTCCCTCTCCCTCTCTCTCTCTCGCTCCCTCTCTCTCTCCCTCTCCCCCCCTCTCT
>UELV01002585.1:0-13095 GCA_900490015.1 Megastigmus stigmatizans
TTTTCGCGTATTTGGCTTGAATAACGGTTATCTTGAAAGATTGGGCCCATTAAAGTATTGGTTCTAAACTTCGTTTTTTGTGAATAATCGGAGTCCAATAATTGTTTCATCATCAAAAATAATCTCATAACACCCAAATATAAACCATTCTTATAATATTTCAAAAGAAACAACATTAAATTCTTGTAAAATACCGTATTTTTTTATTTAAGAAATTTATATATATATATATATATAGACAGGAAATTTTGGAAAAATTCTCTGCTAGCACCTCAGTAATAATGTAAACGTTATGTAATTTCAGTTTCAAAATCTATCCATAATTCACAGAGATTTTTGTCGTCGAAAATTTCGTTCATAAGTCGCAGGTTTTTGTCTATGAAATTTTTAACAACGAAAATTTCTTTGAAATATGGATAGATTTTGAAACTGGAATATTACATAATGTTTACATCATTATCGAGGTGCTGGCAGTTTAAAAAAAAATTAATCTATCTTTATACGTTTTATCAAATGCAAATATCGGTAAGGTAGAAGTCTTTCCGACATAGCACATCCCCTTAAATATCGAATTAACAAATTCTTATGGATACTTTTTTCATTAAAATGAAATAATAATTCTACTGCAAGAATGTTTAAATACAAATGTATTCTATTGATAACAGTTTGATCCGTATCAATTAACATTACTTTTCAAATTTAAAATTTAAAATATCGCGATAGACCCATAAGTATTTGTTTGTTTTGTTTGTGCATTCAACGATATTGCCTCCAAAATTCATTATCTGTTCCGTAAGAAAACGTATCGCGCAAAGCAAATATCGGACGAACTAGGTCAGCCAGGTAAATGCAGACATTATCAAGCTGCGTATTATCTGTCACACGTAGCCTTGATGTAGTCGCGTGATTTTTAGCTCGACTTGCCAAAAACCTAAACCTTTTGTACATCAGCAAGTCTATGGGAAATTTCTCACCTATATTCTCCGAAACCTATGGGACATTGCTTTTTGATTTTTTTTAACTAATTCAAAACTTATCATTTTTCATCAGAATATGAATATATACGAATTCGTATATGAATTTATGCAGTTTTAATAATAGCTACAACCAAGATAATAAATTACAGCTCTTTTGGTTTGTTAGTTCTTTTTTTGCACATGACTTCAGCGAACAATGTTTTTTTTCCTGTAAAAAGGTTACAAAAATTCTTTAATGAAAGGAATGAAAACCCATTTCATTGCAGCAAAATTTAATAATAATATGGTGATCGAAGCCGTCCAGAAAATCACTCTAAAGTTTGCAAATTAACGTGCAAAATATCTGTATACTACGGCCGTGATTCAACGAAGCAATTAATCACGCGAGGAGAAATAATTTCCAAACACTATAACTTTTAATAAAGAAATTTATTAGATGAGTTAGGTATAGACTACAACTAAAGAAGTTACCTAGCTTAGTGGAGTTTTTGTATCTCAGAAAATAAAAATGAACTGCTTTGTTCTAAAGTAATGGGTTTTAATGCGGATGACTCAATTTATGTAAAACACGTAAAAATGCTTCAGCTTGTAAAATATTTTTTATCAAAATGACGTCTACATTATTGAAACCTGTTTTCTTTTGACAGATAATATTTTACAACAATGATTTAATATAATTGTATAATATATAGAAAATAAGTATATTTATATTTACAATATTATGTAAATTATAATTATAACGTTTAATTATAATATTAAATTATAATATTTACTAATTATGTAAATTAAATGTACAAAGTCTTTCAATACTAGAACAAGTTGAAAGCTTCATTCAATAACTTAAGATATACACAGGTGTGTATCTTAATAGTAATGTAAATCGAACATGACCTTGTATTAAAGTACCCATTCATGTGCTTTCCTTTATACGAATTTTAAACATTTTCTGATTAGACGAGAAAACTACGACAAAGTTATTAAGCTTTCATTATTCTGTATAATTTGTTTCAGTAAATTTTTACAATGTAAAAATTCGCTTGTATATCTGTTGGATTTAACGATTAACCATTAAGACGTAAGCAATGCTAATAAGATGAAGATGCGCCCTATCAAATACAACTTCCGCGTTGCCACACCTACGAAATATTTAAATTTATTCAGACAGAATTAGGTACTACAGGAGTGAAATCTAGTGCTCATCCTATTTTGTGACACAACGCGTGAGAAGCTCAATTTAACGGATGCGTCATTTTTCCCGCGAACGATAAATCGAGCTTCTCACACAGGAGTGTCATAAAATTATTATTATTATTCATTGCATACAATCGAAAATTTTGTGTTTTCTGTGAAATTACCCGCATTTGTAAACATACACGTTTTTTAATTTTTAATACTTATATATAAGTGCAAACAAAATTATTGGCTGCTTATAAACAAACCAAAATTAATTGTTCAAAACTAATTCGATTTTCAACTGTGTATTATAGTAATATTGTGGTATTATATAACAAGATGATCGTTAAATTGATCATCCTTAAATGTCAATATTTACGCAGCTTTATAAAGTGCATTCATATACAAAATTTTAGATGCTCCGAAATTTGGAAATTACTTAATTTTTAAAAGTAGTAAATTGTCAGTAGTAAAATAATAGCTGAAAATCTCAAAACAATTTTAATAAACAACAACTATCATATTGCCCAATACAATATGAACGCTTTTACAAGAAAAACTCGATAACTTGATGGAAGCAACAAATTTAGAATCAGACTTGAATTGTACTGCGCGCCTCTTGACAATTAGCCGTTACATACTTTAAACATCTACGAGTTGATCATAAAGGAATAGGCGTGCAATACAATTAGATAATTAAACGAACTTACTCGTAAGTGAAGTTCTACCATAATCGTATTAAGCGCGTTTTCATAAATTATCAGTCCCACCACAAGGTAAAATTACCCATTCTTAAGATTGAAACTTGAGACCCTCATTCAAATGTAACGGCTAAACAGCTTTGAAGAAATGAATTAGCAGTGCGGGGACGAAAAAGGTGACGCTCGGACACATAACGGAAGCGCCACCACATTTTTTATCAAGTATAGGAGTTAAAAATTGTGGCGTAATCGGCAGGATTTTAGGGGTTGGGACTACGAGTTAATCATTTCGGAACAGGCGCTTCATACAATTATGATAGACTACTGTTATATACATTGTATGCTTTATTACATTTCAGAATTTATTTATCGTAAGTTGAATAAGATGTATAATGAAGGTGAGGTATGTAAACAAGTATTTAAAACTCAGTTTCTGCAAACACTCTGCAAGCTCAATTACTTTATTAATTAAAAATTTATTGAAATATTATCACTTAAGTACTTATTCATGTGATGAACACAAGCACGACGCTATAACTCACTATATCTAATTCTATGTCAGTACTGAAATGCGATACTAAGTTAATGTACAAAACATAAACAAACTATAAAACGAAATAGCGAAAGCAATTTTTAAAGCTTGTAAACACGCTTAAGTAGTTACTTTACGTTCTCTAAATCCCACAGTAAAAAATTAGGAGATAAATTATTTGAATAATCACTCTTATCTGATAAATCACCCGAATTTTCCAGTAGAGTAATTTTTGAATTACTGTTTGGAAACCATTATATTTAAATTTTAGGGTTTATTGTCCGATTAAAATTTTAAATAGAATATGTTACTTTTGTTTTACAGAATGATTGAATTTTTAATAACGTAAAAAATACTTTTATCAGTGAATAAAATTGAATTACATCAAATTAGAAGTTAAAAAGACAGGTTCAAATGATCATGTTCTTTTCTTTCGTCGTGCTATATTGTACATTACGTTGTCTGAATTAAACTCGGAACTCATCGATTAAATCTATCTGTCTATAGATTTGCTGTTTTTACATAGATATAGTTTTCGCACCACTTATCAAGGTTACATTTTGCTTTAATCGACATGATTTTGCGAATGCTCTTTCATAAAAAAATGACATTGTCTTCCGTATGCTCCTTTCCCATCGTAGAATTAAGAGAAAACAATACTGTAATTAACAAATTTTTCCTAATTTTTTTCCAATCACTACAAAATATTTATAAAAGTATAAGTATTTATAATTTTTAAGTTTATTTCCAAGACGGAAGAACAATCCATAAGTTATCATAGTACATTATATACTTGTAATAATTTTGAAGGCTGTAGCATGTTCACGATAAAGTGGTCGCGAGCGAAAATATTTAGCATCGATGCAATTTTCAGAAAATACTTTTAACTCAAGTACTGTATAAAATTGAAGTTCCAATTAGTGCAATAAGAAATGAAATTAACGAGATGGCATTTTTAAATCTAATCCTTTGTACGAAAATTTGTTACATAATATATACTCTTCGATGGATTTTATACCGAGAGAATAGTAACAGAAAGTAAAGTGTTGATAATTAAGAATTTTTTAAATTTTCCTTATTTCGTTATTTTGATAATTAGTTGTAACTCTTTTTAGATAAACCGAAGTTTTTTAATATACAAAAAAATATATAAATATTCCATATTTAGAATTCATACTTGTTAATGAATTTTTAACATTTAAGCATTTTGTAAATTTTAGTTAGTAGTATTAGTTCGAGTTTAAATATATTTCTATTGAAAGAATAAATAAAGGTTATACATTAAAATGTTATATTGGCAAAATTCTGATGTATATAGTACGTATTAAGTATTCGTATACATTGTCTTGCAGTATGTATTTGGAACGGTTTTAAGAATCGGAGAAATGTCCCGTAGAATGAACGATATACCTATATATCAGGTATGTAGATAATATGCCTCTGCGTGCATAGAAGCGGCTATCAGTCGCCACAGCTAGTCGCGCTTCAATATATCGCCCCTACTACTAGCCGAAATTATAAAGTGACTGCTTGTCGGTCTTGCGCCGCGACGCGTTGCGAACGATTTTCTCACGCGCTCTTTATTTTGTCGCTCGCTAGTCTATACCAGTCACTATATCGCGAGACCAACTTTGCTTTGTAGTTTTTTCTCTGTACCGTTGGATCGTTTGGTAAGCAGCAGGTGTTAATTGGCCGACCAATAATTTTAAAGTTATTCGTCGCGCTCGATAGTTCTATTAATATATTTTATTGTGCGACTGTGGCAAATGGTTCGCTGTGAAAGTATAGATTTGTACTATCGTTCACTGCATCGTGGAGGAAAGGAGAAGAGGATTTTCCATGACTGCCTGGTGCTGAGAAAAATATTATCACTCTGTGTCGATTGAAACTTGGATTAAAGTATGTAAATTCATTCATCGTGATTAATTAATTTAGTTATAAACAAATGTGTTCATCAATTCGTCGGTTTAAAGCTAGAAACAGTATAGTTTGTTTTTATATTTTTGGAAAAGTAGACGTTCAGGAGTGAAATACATTTCATTTTATCAAAATGCGAGGAGTTATTGCCGAGAAAATATAGTGAAACCCAACCCACAGACAATTTCTAGAATCATGTTGTTAATAGCAATTGTAAATTCGGGTTCGATGATCACACTCGTTTTAAACTACCTAATATCTAAAAATTAAAGGCACAACACCTTTGGCAAAGTATTTTACCATCCCGGAAGTTATTTTAACACTGATACATAGAGATTGGATATTATTTCAAAGGAAAATGTGGATTTTCCGCGGCTGCCAAATTGCCTCAAGTCTCTGTTGCTCTAGAATTTCCATTAATTTGCGAACTAAGCCTAAGTTTCTTGTTTAATTTAAGCGGGAGATCGCGGCGTTAAGTTCGAGTGTAAACCGCAATAAAGTGACATTCGAACGTTGATGAGAAACCACGCAAGTGGATGCTCCGGGGGTTCGAATTGCAAATTATACGTCGCTAGTGTATATACGAACTTGAAACTTATAAGTACTCGCCGAAATTCGATGCTTGCACCACCGAAAGCACAGAGTGCAAGGATACATTTTTTTCTTTAACTAATTAATTATGATTCTCGAAGGTTTACATTGTGGATAGGTAGAGATTAAAGTAGTTTTTATCTTAAGAGTTACAGTGATTATTTTGTGTTTGATAAAACAAACCTGCATTTTATAAGCATACATAAATAACTAATTGTACAGCCACAGTGGATTATCATATATTTTCATGTTATCAATTATTAATACGTTTGTAGTTAATCGCTACGTTTTTTTTTTTTTTTGATTCCTTTTACTATTCATGTATATGCACGATTTACATTGAATAGCGATTTTATTTTATATTGTAATGGCGTACAAGAAAAGTAAATAAATTTGACCGTCTCGATATAGTTTCAAAAGACTAATGAAACTAAATAAATATATAGTAAATATATATAGTATATAATAAATAGTTAGCGATGGCGTTGTTTTGAAATAATAAGTTGTTGCAATTAAGCTTACACATTTGATATAGATGTTAGAGTTTTCTTGTATTCGAAATTTAGAGAGTAACCAGAGGTGTTCGAGTGAGCGAACTTAAATAAATGAAATGCACGCGTGTAGCGATCGACATTGACTTTACAATTAGATAAGTTGATTAGAATCTATGCGGAGGAACGTTTAGTTTGCACATCGTGGGTAATATTTGCCATCAAATATAGCGAATGAAAATATATCGTTAGACGAGCAAACTTTAATGGTGAAAATATAATATTGCGTAATCATATATCAGACTGCGTTATATCATGTTTCCTAATTGATTAGCATTAACAATTAGTATACCTGGCCAAATATACCAGTATTCAGAAATGTGTAATTTGAAATACATATTGTTTCTTTGATCCGAAGCTAATTAAAATTGTTGGGCTGAAGAAAAAGTACTTCCATCCATTGGCACTGGTTTTATCTCTCGGATTAATTTTGTTTCGTGGACAATGAATTTTATAAGTCTATCTTGTAATAAGGCAGATCCACTACGAGTAGTTTGTAGTTCAAAATCTAGTTTAAGTGTAGTTTAATTGTAGGTATTAGCAGACATTACGTACGAAGCTGCTTTTCATAACTATCTAATACTAAGTACAATTACATCGAAGTACGCTAATCATCATCGATAGTACCGCGTATAGAGGAGAGTTAGAAAGAGTTTCGACAATCATTCCATCGGCGTCGTATTTGATGAGAATAGTTGATAATCATGTTTCGTAAGACGGTTTTATCTGCTCTTACTTCAGCTAAGCTACAGTGTTGAAACCTGCGTTCAAGTACCAAGATTAACGCGTTATGAAAAAACAACTGAGCACATTGCACTCATTATCAGCTTATACACCTATAATCATTAAGCTATCTTTGTGGCATCAAAATCGAATAATGTTAATCGCCAGCTCGGGTTTGTAATCCAAACGTGCAGCACAAAAAGAGAATTAAAATTGGCAAGCGGTGCACGTGCTCAGGTGAAAAGGAGGACTACTTAGTCGGGGGGAAGCGAAGAGGAAGGGTATAAGTATATATATATATATAAGAATTGCACTCACTTGGAAGCCGGCTAGTCTGAGGAAGACGACGTCGGGACAGGCAGGTGGGGCGGCGGCCCTGAGCAGCTCGGCTCCGGCGTCGTCGCGGCGTCCCAGCCGAGAAAGCGGACCCTCGTGCACGGCCAGATGTAGCCGGGCGTTGCAGAGGCTCAGCTCCCGGACGCTCGTGCAGCGCAGCAGCTCTGAGAACACCGACAGCGTTTCCGATTCCTGTAATCCCAAAGAGACGAGGACCGTTGTGAGCTGCTGGTGGATTAAACGGGGAAAATTACTTTTCCGGACTACTCTATTATTCTGCCGGGGCCTCCTATATGTACCAGTGATGCTTGCAGGATCTTTATTTTTTTTTTAAATTCACCATTTGGCTACAGACTTTTCTTCGAAAGCGTCTTATCGAAAAATTTTAAAGATTCGACTTGTTTATCCTATTCCTATGTAAGATAATCTGTGAAATATTAAAAGGATGCGTTCCAGATATAAGAGAATAAAAGTATGGACAAATCAATTAGGTAATATCTAGTCTAAATCTAGAACATCTAGTTACACCCATTATAATTTATTGCTTTATACCGATGTATAAATAAATATATATTAATTACATATATATAAAGTAAAAAATGATATGCTAGTTTTGATGTTAAAGAAATAAAAATCTGTATCAAAATAATTTTTTTAATTTATACAAGAGTTTTCTAAATTATTGATTTTACCAAATGTACGTATTTGACCAACGGTGTTAAAACCTATTTTGTATAAAAATAAAAAGTCACAGATAATAATAATAACAGTAAAATACAGCGATTAAAAGATAATCATAAATTCGTTTGAGGACGTTTCAGATTAAATCTGACGATATGCATTAATATCTCATTGAAAGTTTGCAAAAATCGCGAGAGAATAACGAAAGAGCGAGTACGGAGAAAAGAAAAAGTGCACCTCTGGTAAAAATACACGAAGTGTAATCCTCGGAACGCATCATTATTAGGAAAGACTATATGTGCCACACCTCTCAGTCTTGCATATATATATAGAGTTAATCGCACGAGTCGTTAATACACGAAAATACCTCGTCATTATCACGTCAAATAACAGTGAAATGGGGCGGCAATAACATTATCTGGGAAATTCCGTGTGAGGGAAGGAGAAAATTTCGCGTTCACTAGGCGATGGCGAAGACCCGAGAGAGAAAATGAGAAGGAATCTCCCTTTCTCTCTCTCACTATTTCTCCTCCCTTGCAGACTTGGTCGGAAAATCAAGGACGGTTAAGGTGTCTTACACCATCGCGATGTACGTACAATCTTACCTAAAAGGAATTTCGCAGATGAGATTCCTCGACCCCCTCCTCCTCGTCATAGATGAACGCTGATTATTTTCATTGTAGATTGAAATATACAGTGGAATCGATCTTACGAGGAATTTATTCATGATTGGATGGCATTTTTTTTAATTATATTTTTTGAAGAAAATAATTATCGATTACAATCTGGACTTTGTATATATTTCATGAATACAAACTACTGTTGACATTGTGTTTTAAATTTCGGAACTAGAACTTGACTCGAAGAATTTTGGATTAGGTATATAATATATAATATAGGTGGTCCTTGCAGGGTTTTAAAAAATAATAAGATTAAAGCTAACTTAAAAACTGTTAAAAGATATATTCTAAATAAACATTGAATGTGGAAACTTGAGTTTTTATTCTAAAAAGCCCTTCCTTTATATGAAATATTAAAGAATATTTATACTTTCGCTTCATGGACCGGCTCTCTTTTTTAAAGTTGAGTAAGCGCATTTATTACTTTTATTCTTTACATATATATATATGAAAATCATTGAAGGGCAAATAAAAAATGGTACGAAGTGTAACTTGTATATATATATCATCTTGAAATCCATAATATATGATTCCGTCCATTCCGGAACTTTTTAAGCTCTATTACCTCTCATTAATTTCTTAAAAACTGTCCAGACTTTGAGGATAAATGGACAATAGCTGCCACGCATCAATCATTAAAGACACTTTCGGTGGATAAAAGAGGCAAGAGCGTCGGATAGGAAAGGTCTTCCTGCGACTAACAGCGTAGCAGTAGCAGCAGCGGCAGCAGCGATCGGAGGGATTCTCCGCGGCTTATTTTCTCGGAGTCTGGGGCTCTCTCTTGGTACGAGACGCAATTGAAATTGAGAACGTGTCTCGTGAAATCGAATTTGTCTGAAGACGGGAGGGCGAGGGGTGTCGCGCTTCGATTCTCGATTTCCCGTCCTATACCTATGGACCGAGGCGCTGCATTAGGGAAAGAAAGGGAAGCCTTTCGCGCCGATGCGACTTATACTATAGCGACGACGGCGGCGCCGACGACGACGATTCGCTTTGTTTAATGTGATTTCTCACTTTCAATCGCCTTTTTTCCTCTCTTCTCCCTCACGCTCTCCTAGTCTCAGTTCAACTCCTATCTTTAACTATTTTCACGTATTTAACTGGCAGATTTTACATTTTTATTCCCTTCCGTTTATCTTAAGGAATTCAATATCATATAGTTTCATAGTGTTTTGTCGAGTAAGATAGAATTTTTCCTTACTTTTCAATATGGAATATTCGGTGTGTGATACTGAAAGCTACTACTTATTCATTAATATGGATTAAGATCGAAAAATTCTTAACTAAAGTAGTTCCTGAGAACTAAAGCTGCATTCGAAAAATAACTATGACAATATTTATGAAAATTTAGAGTATTGCTTTTCATAAGATTTCCGAAATATTTCGATTAAGAATACATAGATTTGTATTTTTGTTTTGAGAATGCATTATTTTTATCCTTAATCTTAATAAGTTCGGAATACTCGGAAAGCTCCGGAAATCTTATATTAGCACACAAGCGTGGTTTTCTTATAGTATTTTTCACAAACTCAGACTTACAGGATCAAGTATATTTTAAATCGGATTTGCGGAAGGATCTTATTATTTCATATCCAAGAAAGCTTTCATATTTCGTATGGATTTTATATTTATATATACTATTTGATACTTTGCATTAAAAATACTTTCAACCAAAGGGACAGGTTCATACCTGCCTCGAATAAAACTGCTAAGACAACGTACAAAACTTGTGTAATCATTGAGAGTATAAAAAGTTGTTTATTTTTAAACAAATTAATAAGCTCCTCACTTAAGGAGAAATATAATAAAAAATTGATCTCTGTGTTTAATACATAGACGAATATGAAAGTACGTCGATTGTTGATCCATTTTTCGCTCGAGTAAGGGAGTCAAATTTTTTTTTTTAATATTATGATTTTTGATGCTCTACACATTAAAATAGGTTTCTGTTTCTATATACTGATTTTTATTCCAATCTCGTACGTAGTCATATTCTTCTTTATAAGAATAAATATACTTAAAATTCTATATTTAACTCCAGTAAGTTGTAAATATAGTTATAGTATTAGTTTTATTATATTATATGATTTGGAAAGTATTATAATTGGTAAAGCAATTTTATAAACACCATTTTCGAATTTAACACTGAAGTTTTACTGGGACAAGCCGTGCAGTATTTTAAATTACTAAAATATCTACGGCAAGGTAAAAAAGTTGAAATAAACTTAGCGAGTGCAGCGTTATTTACTTAAATTTAAATGGAAAATACTTTTTGCAAATTGGCAAGTAGTCACAACGAAAGAAAAAGCGATGCCTTGTAAATATTTTGGCGCGCCAGTGAAAAGTGCATCGGAAGTCCCCATTTTTACCTATATAGGTATATATATTTATTCTAAAGCACCTTATACAGATATATATAAATATACCGGATAGAGTTGGCGATCATTACTTAAGTAAAGGGAAGTAGTAGGAGCAAAGTATATTCTCAAAGTTATGCCCTTTCAAATGTTAGTTCTTGCTGCGCAGAAGATGTGCGGGATTTCTCGTGTCGGGCTACGGATCGCATAAGTGCGACGTGTGCAAAAGCAGATAATGGAGCAGCTTAATGGAGGACTAAGTCTCCCTTACGGATGGAGTTCTCTGCATTGTTCAGCAGCCTCCTCCTCGCCTAAATGTGACAGGGAAAATCGAGGCGCGAGATGTGTCATTGTAATACGAGTGCGAATAAAAAATGCATATAGGGGAATTTTGTCGAAAAGAGCAAAATCTTGTTGACGCCGGAGTGCGGCTCAAGAGGAATTTATCGATTTTTCTACATCAATTTATAGTAAAAGAACGAAGTAAATTTTTCCACACTTTCCTCGTTGATATTGTAATCGGTTTTTCTTTGTCAAAGTTTTCGATGGAAAATCCCGTAGTCCTATATATATGTGGGTTGACTCAGCCGTATTACTTGGCATTATAATTATGTCCCGGTGCGGTTTAGCGCTCGCATTTACAGGGTAACGGCCTTGTATAATGCAACACCCAGGTACGGAAGGCTTAGTTTTGCAATAAACTTACTGCGCTCTTTTTTGTCCTTTTCATCATTATACGTAGATTTTATGGAGCCGCGTAATTGAAAATTGGATAAAGTGCCATTTTTTGCAACTATAGTGTATGTACAATGATAAAATGTAGTACGGCAAGACAATGAGTTAACGTGTCGGTGTGTACAGTAGCGGTATAATAGATATTTTTAATGGAGAATCCATTATCAGTTGCGTTGATATAGATATATAAGGTCAACATCATGTAATGAGATACTGGGAACAATTTTAATTACTAGCTATTTTTTACTAACAAAGAATTATCGTTGAACTGATCGAATTTACCTCGAAAAATTTGAGAATTTAATCGGTACGCGGAAAGATTCTTGTGTTAAATATTATAATTTTTCAAGGAAAACTTAAAAATTTCAATAAGATAGGAGGAATGCACACGTGGCTTATCAAGTATTAAATAATTCAAAATATTTAAAAAAATTATGAAATTTTAAAACATTAAAATATGGTAATGATTCGAAAGCTCTCCACGGATATTTCTTTTAAAAAAACTCTGAAGAAGGAAATCTCATTATATAAGCTGGAAGAGAGATGTATAATTTTGAGCTTCCGAAACGTCACAAATGAAATTTGTTTTTTAAAATATATGTTCGATGAAATATTGAAGCTTTTTCCTATTTAATCTAGTTCAATTTAAATTATGGTGTACACAAGCTCAGTTTTGCGTAGCAAGACTTAATTGAAAAACACGATAACCGTAAGCTGTAAAATCAAATTCTTCCATTTTTCTTTTGAAATTTGCAATATCGTGAGGTAAAGATCGAAAATATTAGAAGAAAACAAGAATTAAAAAAGAACAAAAGCAGCTTTTATTAATTCAACTACGCACATCAACTTTATTGCGAGGAAACACGAATTGATTCCTCGATTGCCTGTGTTCGTAATGAGCCGCGCTGTAAGTATATTCGTAATAAAGGCCTCCTATAAATATGATTATTACTGCTCTCTCGGGTGGATCGAAGAACATTTTATGTCAGCGAAGCGATGAAAAAGGTGTCACACACACATATATCTTTTTTAATTATTTCCAATTTCCATAGGACTGCATTGTATTTTATCGCCACTTTGCCTACTCAGGAGTTTCCATTAACATTCTTTAAAGGGAGTATAACAATGGATACTTATATAT
>UELV01002586.1:0-12261 GCA_900490015.1 Megastigmus stigmatizans
CACACACACACACACACACACACACACACACACACACACATACGTACAATACGCGAATGCATCGTTCCACGCGCAAGGTTATTAATGTAGTCGAGGGCCGCGCACTTATGATAGGGCATACGCTCGGCGATATATTTACGACTGCCGCCGCGAGATAATTACATCGTGACATTAAGCGCGCGCGCAAGAGCAACATTCTTACCGATATATCCAATAACGAATTCAGCTATCTACGGCCGTTCATCGAAAAACTTATAATTAACAAACTCCTGTGAGAAAGTCGCGCGCGATAGATTCGAGCTATTGCACCTGGGGATCGCAATTTAAATACATATATATACACCTATACGTCTATAAAGCCGACTCACCTATACGTATAAAACGTCTGCACATTGTCGGTAATTAACTTTGAATTACAATACCGTGTGTCGCGCCCCGCGCGTTTTTCGCGAACGTGCGATTTACACACACATATACGCACACGGGTTCATTATATCGAGAGCTAGAGGAATGATAAAGTGTTTGAAGGACGATGGAAAAAAAGAGGCATTGGATAGCAAGAAACGAAAGCGGTGTATAGGTTAAATTAATCGAGGACTCGGTAGTAAATCGTCCCGCGCTTTTATAGAGACACACACTCACACACAAAGACAATGGATCGTTTCGGAAAATTCAAGTCGCTCGCGAGAGTGTAAGCCGGCGTTTTATGAGCTCCAGCTCGCGCGTCACTTTCTAAAGAGCGCGCGGGGCTTCAAAATCAGTTAATTGCTTCATCAGACGCCGAGGGATTTCGATTTACATGCCGTAGTGGAACTTTTTCCAACGATCGATATATACAGTCGCGTGCAAGAGAAAGGGAAGACCTTCGGATTTGGAACAAGACAACTTTCCACAACGGTGGAAAGACTTTATGATTTGGAGAGAAGGAGGCGGGGGGCGGGGGAGATATAAATGGAGACATCAAGGGAGTGACGTCGGGCTGTAAAAGGGAATCAAATACGCCAAGTTTCGAAGGTTTAGTCAGGGGCTTTGCAGCCAACTCGCCGACTTTAGCTCCCTCGCATTTTCTTGCTTCTTAGCTGCTACTCTCTCTCTCGCTCTCTAACTCTCGCTCTCACTTCCAGTCTCTCTGACAATTCTCTCAGCCGATCATCTCTATTTCAGTCCCTGTGTCATTATCTACTCCTCCATTTTCAGCGTGGCGATTAATCGAAACGAGTATATACTTTATGTTAATACATATCGGCGCGTGTTATATATTTATAAAAAAGAAAAACCTCACCAGCTTATATTCTCGAGTTCTGATAAAACTGCAGCGGTATTTTATTATTGGCTGGCGTTACTATTAATTTTCGGCGATAATATCGGACGTTCGCGAAACTGGATATATTAGAACTTCTCTCTATAATAATTTGAATAATTCGAATGTAGGTATCTTTTATCCATCGCGAAACATTAATTAATATCAGATCGGTATATTTATAGAGTTATATTATCGAATCTTAACTATACACTTGTTATATATACTATGCAGCATTTTAGACACTCTGAAATATTCATATACTCGACCGGAGCGACATCAAACTACGATATTCGCGCAACATATTATATAAATTTTAATCGACGATCCAAAATAGATTTCTCTTCAATTTATTACTCTCGAAGTAGTTTTACTCCTGCTATAGTCGATTGTATCAGGCGAGAGCCAATCCATTATGCATCTATCCACGAAAACTCCACGAGCCATTCAGCACCAAAATCCGTGAGGCGATTTATAAATCTCGTCGTAACACAGCGTCGCACGGTAGGAAAGCACTTTCTCATTATCCCCTTTACCTACTCCCCGCCAGTTTTTCCGCAACTTCATCCACGCGAGTGCCTCCGTCGCACTTCTTCCCTTTCCCACCTACATATATATATACATCCTCGTGGTTCACCTTCGTTCATTCACTGCGTGCGCGCGCAAGTCTTTGTCTCTCCTTTGTCTCCTCCTTCGGCTTGCAAATTTCGTTTGCAGGAAGAAGGAGAGAGAAAGAGAGAGAGGAACATTTTGCGTCACGTGCTTCGCTGCCACCGCCGCCGCCGTCGCTGCCACGTCCGTCTCCGCAAGTGGCCCCATTGTCGTGTCTAATTCAGCGTTAAATCGTTTACATCTCATTAATCGCAAGGAGGGAGCGGAGAGAAAAGAGAGCAAGTGAGCCTCCGTGAGAGAGAAAGAGAGAGAGAGAGAGAGAGAGAGGGAGAGAGAGAGACAAATATAGAGAGAGACTTTATATACCTGCGGCTGCAGAAGTCCCCAGTGCGCCGGCGCTGCTCATCGATGCACATCCATCCGCGGCTTGCGGCCGTCATTTTAATTTCGGACTCGGCCGTAAGGCCCCGGACCTACACCCGCGACCCCCGATATAAACGTAACCGATAGAAGGGGAGCAAGAGGGGGAGACGTCTTTCCATCGGTAAAAGGAGAGTCCAGGAGGGTCTGGGTTGGTTGGCTGGCGATGGGCGCACACAGACTCGCGTCTCGGGGCCCCTGTGCGTGCCTACCTGTAACCGCTTCCATTTCATTTCGCATCAATTCAAATCGCTCGCGCGGTTAACCCTCCCTTGCGGGGGCTGCGTACTTTTTGTTACGTGATTTTTTGCCGCTTCTCTCTTTCTCTCTCTTTCTCGCCGTCGCGCGTTTTTATTTACCCTCTTTTTGTTTCGATCGACTATGTCTCTCTCGAGCGCGTGCGCAGGTCCTCTCCTTCCATTTGATTAACGAACGTTGTATCTGTTTCGGCTCGTACCTCCCGCTATGTATATCTCGTCCGATTATTACTGCATTAACGGAGCGAATAATGCGATTACGGACGCGAGGCGCGCGTTTGCGCGAGCTACGCAGATGTGTGCAGCCACGCGATACGTACTTTTTTGTATCGTACGGGGCTTTTTTTTCATTTACCATCAAGCTTTTGTTTCGCGTGCGCGAGTTTCTTTTTTTATTTTGGTACAGCCGCGTGCGTGTTGAATGCGTTGTTGACGGACTGTCTGTATGTGGTGTTTTATTTTGGGAGCGGGAATTTCGCTTACTTTCGCAGGATATGGAAATCTAAGTATATTTTATGTTGCCAAGAAGGATGCAGAGTGATTATAAAATCAAAATGGATGGTAATGTTAATCGATACGTTAATTCTAATAATCAAGTAATCAAATTCCATACATTATTGACTTAGAAACAGGATTATTTGTAAATAATTAGCTGATACAGAAACTCGTGATCGAACATGGCTCATTTTGTCCGTGACTCCGCCTCCATGATCCAGATACTACGATAGCAAAATCATGCACGCACTTTTTTCATACAAAGCTATTACACATACCATGTATATCGACTCCTTCAAATGAGACTCGAGTTAAAATAAACATTAATTCATGCAATCAAGATCATATACCGCATCGCTAAAATTATGCCAAATATATTAACAAGGTATAAAATAAGTAATTTTTTCTTTAATGCATAATTTGCAATCGCTATCAAATCTTTGTTTATTTTTCATAAATTTAAAAAAATTGCTCTCCAATAAACAAATACAATATTTGTATCGTCGATAGCGTTTGTTATCTTTACTAAATTAATTTTTCGCTGTTAAAAATACAAATCGCATTTATTGGTTATCACGAACGAATGCGAGATCGTTATTGTAACTGATATTATCATTGAATTTTTCATTTAAGCGAGTCGCATTTGTACTAGCTGAACGATTCTCTTAGCTTTTATTTTTCCATTTTACCTTTACACGAGGATTTACGAAGACTCGTTTTTTTACCTAACATACGACCGCAAAAATCGTTGCTCTCTTGTCCATCAAAAAATTTTATGAATATTTTGGTTGACAGTTACTTTTCACAGAGTGGTACATTCTTCTTGCGGAACACGTACTGCTACATTTTTATTGACGTAGATTTCCGATAGGTTTACGTGGAACCTTTGTACGTGGAGTAAAACGATTCGATTCTGCTACTACTCTCTGCATGTGACGTACGAAAGCAATATTGTAACTACCGAAACGTTTTTTTGCAGCAGGAATGGTATTTTTTTCAACTTCATCTTTTCGTTTGTTCAATTAATTTTTGACTGTATATTGTAAACCGCTTCAACTCAAATAGCATTCGAAACTGCTGACTATACAGCATTAATATATGTATGTGAGATTTAATTAAAATCTATACTTTTTCCATTTGGTTTTAATACCTTTTCTCTACACAATTGATATTGTTAATCCAGAAAAACAATGGAAAAAATCATTCTAATAAATATATATTTTTAATTTCCGTAGAAATATTTAGTTCTTACTCGGCTCACTTAGATTAGTTTCAATTTTAAAGCAGAACAAAATCAATTGAAATTTTCCGCAATGCATATTTAACGATTTCCTATTAAATTTTTTATGCAAGGGCAATTCAACGCGCCGAGCCTAAAAACGCTGGTCAAAGCAATTAAAATTATTGAGTCTCTTTCACGGTTTATCTACGACGAGAGTGGGATATTGAATAAAATAGGCGCGTGGATTATCTTGAAATGGAATATTGCATGCGAGATCTCTCAAATTTCCTTTAAGGACTTAAGCTGTACATATATACGCGCGAGAGCCTTCGTGTAAAGAGAATACGCTATTCACTCACCGTTGTTCCGACCGACCGTTGTTCTATATTTTCCGTAAGATCTATGTATAACCCATTGCTTATATTGGGTTTCGAACCTTCGGAAACTATGTATATATACGGTACACGAATAAGCTCAGTCGGGCTAAAAGTCGGTCAGCCGAGGTTTCCATAGTTTAATTATATAAAGCGAGAGAAAGCTTAGCGAAAAAAAATGAAGTTGGCAAACTCGCGCGCTTTAAAAGCCGATTGTCCTCGTTCATTACAATTTGCTTGACCTCTCTCTCTCTCTCTCTCTCTCTCTCCCTTCTTCCCTTTTTACACGCGCGGACCACTGAAAAATTGGCGTGTTAAAAAGCACGATAAATCAGAATGGCACGTACGGCTGAACGAGAATTTAAATACATTTTAAGGTACATTGTATATATTCTCCATCGATCAGCTTTTAATATTCAGGGGAACATTGGAACTTCTATACGGAGGTGGAATTATGTTGCGAGTGGGAAAGAGGGGATGGGTATTTCCTCGGGAGGTAGGAAAAAAAAGTGCCCGCATGATTTAAGGCTCGAGTGACCCACGAAATGATCTCTGACCGCAATTCATCAATTCCTTCCTCTTCTCTCTTGCCCCGTTCCTTTTTTCCTTCTCCCGATGGCGCGAGCGCGTGCTGCGACCGCGAAATTTATGAACCGAGAGGCCATTGCTACCTTACCAACACGTACTTTCAATAACAATTGTGCGAGTCAGAGAGACTAATTTTTACGGCGAAGACGTGATTTAATAATCAGGGGACTTTAAATGGGGATAAGGGGAGGGAGGTCGCGAGTTTTCACTGTGGGAAGAGAAGGCCAACTATTAATGTGCGCCGTGCGCGCGGTGATGTATTGAAAACATAAAAACTATTGACTTTCTATGGGATAATGAAGTCGTTTGTTAGAGAAAAATGGAAGGATATTCGGTACGTAATATCTTGCCAAACGCTACTAAATTATCTAGTTTATGGACTTACTCGTTACTCGGTAATATCTATAAGATATATCTGCAAACTTTGTTTTCATAAATAGAAAAATGATTTATCGCGATAAAAACATTGATTCATTATATATGTATCCAATTTTAAGAATGTACACAGTTTTTCTGCATTAAAAAATATCACTAGTTCACGAGGTACGTAGAATTTCGACATTATCAATGTTACTTTCTAAAGCAATATTATTATTCCTGCCCTCGATAAATCATCCAAATAATCGAGAAGCTACATAATACGAACTATAACGCATCAGCAAGAACTGACTGCCATATAATTTTCGAACTACCGTTTCCCACCCGTTTTTCACCTAAAAAAAAAAGGAAAAAGCTAGAGAAACTAACAAACAGCGCGCCGCGATACACTTTACACGGAAGGTACATTTTGCGGGTCTCGTCCCACAAGCATAACGGAGAAGAAGCGCGCTATGGTCGATTATGTATACGCTGCGGCAGCCTTTTCCTCCTGCGCGATTCTCGCGGCTCCCTTCCCACCCGAGGACGTGAGCTGCAGTCAAGTACAAGAGCTTGTCACCACCTTGTCGTCGTATCGAAGGTATAGGTGAACGGGCGAGTGCGCGAGAGAGGCCGACTGGAAAATTCATGTGCGAGATGCCTCGTACGGTGAAAGTAACGGAGCGGCGCGCTACTCCATGCCTAGTCCAGGTGACGACCCTTCTTTACCGTATATAATTGTGATCTGAGATATATTTAACTTTAGGACAACGTATAGTGAGCGTAAAACGTTTAAAAAAACGTTCAAGCCATTAAAAATTGCAAAATACAGCGGTTTTTTTTTTCAATTATCTTAGTTCCTGTATTTTTATTCGAAATTTTTGAAAAAGAAAACAAAGAAAATACTTTTTGTGTGGTGACCTTGTGGTGTATATCATAGTCGTGTAAGCTATAAGAATCGGCTTTTTGAGAAGTATTATCCACTGTGACTCCATCACCCGAAATTATTCATCACAAATACTCCAACAGCTACGGAGACTTCGCAGCTGTTCCTATTTGTATTGCTGTTCACAGTTGTATAACTGGTGACTATGTTTGGTAGTGTATTTGGAAGCTTCCGTGATGACGAACGATTTGTTCCAAAAATAGAGTAATTTTAATACTTGGATTTTGTTTGAAAGAGATCGCAAAAGTTATGGGGACTGATTGTTATCACCACAAATAATCGAATATCGTTTTGAGTGGCTTGATGTATAGTCAAAATTTATCGAAGAGGTCCGAACGTATACTGATAAAGTATATAAGTACACATAAAGAACTCTTAAACATAAATGACAAGCACATAATGATGTACTCGAAGTATAGAGCAAAATGTACATAAACGTATCAGGCTATAGGCTCAACCGTTAAGTTTTTTTTTTTTTTTTTAAATAACAAGCAATTATATCACGTTTTTAATGAAAACGATCAAGTATAGTCACCGAGGACCTCGCTTACCGTAAACATTCTCCAAGGAATCATAATAGACTTCCACGATATATAATGGCACACTGTTGAATTATTTATCAGCATGATTGCATAAACCTCTTGCTCAACCTCGAACATTAGTCGCGGCAAAATTGCTCTTTCAGCGGCGAAAAATCACGGGGGAAAAAAAAGAGGCCGCAAAGGTAAAACCCGTCCACACGTAACACTGATAAATTCGTCGATTCGTCAAAAGAGAGCTTTCGACGAACATTTGGATGATACATAGGCTTCTATTGCGTGATCGACTGGGGGGACCACTCGACTCGAAAATCCCCATATGTATGCATGGCCATTGCAATGCATTTGCGCGCCCATTGCTCGCGCTTACGAGGCCGCAAGATACGTGAGAGAGCATTGTTTCGCGCTTGGGAATTCGCGAAAACGCGGGCGACACATTATTTTCCTTTGTCGATGAATTATCGCGCCGAGTGCTTGCGCATTTGCCTCGCGCTCTCGTTCTCTCTCTCTCTCTCACTCTGTATAGTGTTTGCATTGTCTCGGCCAAGTGGCTGATTAAGTTCATTTCGTACCAGTTTGCGTGCTCAATTTAACTCGGATGTAGAAAGGAGAGGGTGGGGTGGGGGTAATTAACGATGCCTCCGCGAGTTTGTAAAGCGAAACCCGGGCTTTTTGTCCATTTCCAGCTGTTTTGGGCCTTGTAATTATCCATGTAAATGCTTTATAGATGAATTCTGCGCGACAGTGCGGCGGCCACGGAATTTTCGTCGAGACAACAGTAGCAGCAACACAGGACGCTTATAATGGAGTTATGCTCGACCGATTTTTCGGCCATTCGTAATTGTGCGCACGAGTGGCTGATAAATTAGCACCATTATTAGATCGTGTTGATACATGTATACATATGCTAGGGAATGTTTGTTTTAACTATGCCCGTCAAAGAGAAAGAGAGACAGAGATAGAGAAGTAGAGGGAAAAGGATAATTACGAGTGAGTTACTCTCGCCGGGGAGTTATTATAACCGTATAGAGACGAGGGATATCGCCTTAACGGATAAAGCGATACCCCTGTAATTATAATCGAATTAGCGATTACGTAAGGCGCGCCCGTGCATAGGAGCAGCTCTCTCACGTGGTGTAGCCGCGATGCACTTCTCTCGTTCGCGCGCGGTAGAAAGTATAAGCGCTTTATGGAAAATCCTATCCGCCAATTATTTATTTTATGAAAGTTAGGTTACAAAACGTGGATAATAATGCGCGGCGTGTGCTCCAACACACGGCGGATTCGGGTAAGTGCTTAATAACCGTAATTTCACCAGACACGATATACGTCCGAAAAAAAAACGCTATTAAAGTTATTAATATTTTAATCAACATTAATTATAGAAGCGACTTTTCTAGTTGAAATTAAAACTATTAATCAGCCTTTAAAATTAAAAGAATGTTTTTATGTAGGTGACGGTGTTTCGTGAGAAACTGATATATGTAGGTTGTAAATGATTGAAGTGTATAATAGAGAAGTGGATGTATACAGAGATATGTGAAAAATGATTGTGAATGAATATAAAATTTATTAGTAGAGATTGGTAAATGTCAAATAATTGTTCGAATCATTCAAAAAACATTTTAACAGTTTTACTGACAGTTTAATGTAACTAGTTTCTTTTATTACTGTACCAAGACTATAACCAAGATCTGCATTCACGACGTATCGAATTTCAAAATGAGACGGAAAAATCAATCTTTATTGCAAATAAATGTTATATCATCGGTAACGTTGAGAATAAATTTAATATAACCATCTAGAATACTCTGCTGTTACGAAATAACGTCAAAAAAGTAAAAATAATAATTTATATGATCATAAAAAATCATGAATGTCGTACATCCATTTCCAAGAATAAAATAGTCAAAGGAATCACACCAAACTCAGATAAATTTCTTTCCGATACCTATTTACTCCAGTTTCCGCAGCTTTCTCAGACCTTTCTAAAATCTTCAAACTTTCCCGATAATTCAACTACCAAATCGCACACATAAGCGCCTCAACGCTCAATATTTTCGGCTTAAGTTGTGCGATTTCAAAAACGTCGCGGTCCACAACAGCAGCAACCAGGAGTGCATAAAAAGAGATAGCAGTGAGTCTCGCGAATATACTCGTGCGTCATAAACAAACACTATATTCTGTTATCTTTTTCTCTCTCTTAGTGGCCGAAAGCGCGCACATTTTGCAAAACACTTATATCGCCTATATGCGAGTGTCTATTACGATATTCTTGGCTAGCGTTCCCTCGCGCTACCTCTCTCTCTCTCTAGCTAGGCCGTGTACAGCGCAGTAGTAACAGTCCCGGACGGGCACGACGAGCGCCAAGTAGTGACAGTGTGAGAACGTGCAAGGGAGAGAGCAAGAGAGAGAGAGAGAGAGAGAGACAATGACGACGAGTACGACGACAATATCGGAGAGACTGCAGGGCCTGTGTGCACAGCACTAAACTCGCGGGACTTTCACCAGTTGCGCGCAGCTTATAGCTCTCCTGCCGTCCTATCCCTTCAGTAAGTTATCGTGGCCGCGCGCGAACACGATTTTTCTTCCTCCGGTATAGTCGACCGGGAGACCGATTGTTTCATTTCGAAAGAGCAAGAGAGAAGGAGAGAGAGAGAGACTGTACGGGAACAGAGAGACGGAATCAGGAATTGCATAATTCATGCGGTCCTTCTGTAACCTTTTCTCGCTACCTTCTTTCCTCTTCCTCTTCTAACGCGTTCGTTCTTTCTTAACGACCGATGAAAAATGGAAGCAATTAATTTTTAGGTACTCCGCAATTTCAAATCCTAAAGTAGCCCCGACACCCCGGCTATTTAGATTCGGAGCTCTCTTTCTCTCTCTCTCTCTCTCTCTTTCTCTCGCCAGCTTCCACTCGCTTCTGTCCAATTTGCGTCGCTTAAATCGTAATCCTCGTTAAAGCCCCGCGCCCAGCTACGCTTACAGGGCTCCTACTTTAACGATTTATTAAATAAATAAAGAATAGCTGGAGCTTGTTAATTCCGCGACGGGATCCATTATTACGAGTGAATAACTGGAATAATGCTCGAACGAGTCGTAGTTTTATTTTCCCCGTAATAAATAGTACAGTACAATGCAAGGACATCGTTTGTGCGATGTTGTAACGTTAAGCTGCATTATTTATATTGACTGTGTACATGAATTATAGTTTACTTACCTTTAATTGTTAATTAATGGAGTAATGAACTGTATATAATAACATACATAAGAGCTATAATCAACGATGATTTAAATGATTACTATAGTTAAATTAATGATTCCATTCCGTACATACATTAAGCTTAATATTCTTAAATTAATTCATAAAAGAATAATCATGAAAATAAAAAAGGCACTTTAACGGAGATGTATTTATGTATACTACTTTCTAAATTTGAATCAGTGGAAATCAGATCTTTGGATGAAAATAAGTGTACATGTACGGTTTTTCTGTGATAGTTTTTATGCCAATTAACAATTAGATCAGCCAAAGGTGTCATTACTTAAAATGACCCAAAAAAGTTGTTGATGTGACATAATACATCAAGGCTTTTTTACCTTTACAGTTGGAGAAAATTTTTTAACAAAAGAATATAAAAAGTAAAAACAAAAAGCCAATTTCTATTTTTATTATTTCTATGCAGAAGTACTTAAAATATGTTAGTAAAAAGTTTTGTAAAGTAAATTTTTGTTCTCGATAAAAAAGCATCCTTTATATGAGAAAGCAAAATTATATCTCAAACTGATCCAACAGAAGGATGGCCAAAACCAATTCGACGCTGTAGAGTATCCAGTTTGAAGGCACTTCCAAAATTTGGAATCTCCAAGACAAGTAGTCGAACAATTTTTCGTTACAAAGTCGCTCAATTCCGAGAATCAGTATTTTTTCCCTCTTTGTACTATCTCTGATTTATCATCCAATTCCTCTCTCCTTATAACAAAGTCCAAAATCAAGTAATCACAGCGTCGGTAGCTACACACACACACACGCCGAATCCCCACGCGACACCAAGGCGAGGTGTACAAGGATGAGGACGTAACTCGGGGGGCAGCTGTCAGGGTTGAATATCGCTAGGGGAACTTTGATTCCTTGGCTCCTCCCCCACCCGAGGTGATCGGTTTTTGGTCGACGCCGTTGTAGTGTAGGCTATACAAGAGTCAGCTACTCGGGGGAGTAGCAAGGCGCGAGCGATAAATCAGTTATCGATGAGCGACCTCCGGCCTATCCGTGTATCCATACACTTTTAAAACTCCCTTCCCGGAAGCAAAGGATAAGGAGGAGGCCCGAGAGCATGAATAAAATAAAAAGCAGAGAAAGAGAGAGGAGAGAGAGAGAAAAGAAAAAAAACGAGTGACCCGGCAAAAATGGGCTTCAACTCCCTCGGGGTTAACGCATAAGCGCGGAGGAAAAAGTTGGCCGGATCGAGCGAGAAAAATAGAGGTTTGATTGTGTATATACCTGCGGATCTCTCCGAGCAAGTATAGAATACACTCTCCTCTCTCTCTCTCTCTCTCTCTCTCTCTCTCAGTCTTTCTCTTGCTCACTGGAATATTGATTTCGGCGCAGGTATGTCGATAAGAAGAAGTCGAGGAGGCGGCCTGTGTGTGCGGCAACACCCGAGTGCTTTTTACCTTATTCCCGTGGAGCCGAGAGAGCGCAGAAGGCGAACGCAAGCGCGCGCCCGCACCACTGGCCTTTGATAAATTTTTAGTACACACTCGCCCGTAGCTCCTCGTGCAGACACTGCAGACTAACCCTTTTTTCCCCTCCCCCGCCGCGGATGCGAAAGGCGCGCACATTACGTATTCAGGCGCGGACCAGTTCTCAACATATATACCATACATATACACTCCGCACTGCGCAGTCGATAAGAAGAAGAAGAGGAGAAGGGGAAGAAGCGTGCAAAAAGCCGCGATTGATATAAATACTCGAGGCATTTTCTTTATGCTTATTGTTTTCTTACTATGGACATCGGATCAACGCGATATGAGAGAGTCTCTTGGTATGAGGGAGTGTTTTTGCGCGCGCAGCCACTGCTCTTTCGCAAGATCCCGCGGCGACTGTACGAGGCCAGCGAGGCTGGTTTTTCTTTGCCAACTGCTTTACAG
>UELV01002588.1:0-10001 GCA_900490015.1 Megastigmus stigmatizans
ATATATATATATGCACATATAAAATAAGATAGACTAGAGGTTGGAATTTAAATACCGGTTTTACCAGAGAGTCGAGATTGAACCTTTGATTTTCTCATAAATATACCGGGTGTCTTGAATAAAATAGGCAAATATAATAGTATATTTTTCGAAGAAACTAGCTTTTTTCTATTTTACTTGTAGAATTTGTTATTCAAGGTAATACGTCTATATAGTCTACTAAATTTTCATATAAAGCAATTCATATTTGTAAAATTAAAATTCTTGCTTTTGAAACTGTAATTATACAAAATTATTACTCTAGAAATACCGTTGATTATTTGCTTTATGCAATGAGGATGATGTAAGTTTAGCAGACATAAAACGATGAATCATTGCTTTGACTATACAATACGCATACATCTTTTTGTTTAAAGTATTATAATTGCAAAATTGGTTCGTAATATTTGATCCAGATATAAAACAAAACGGAGTGGAATGTTTTCCTCGAAGATGGGCTCATCTCTACGTATATGCAGTTAACTTACAAAGTTAGTCAGAGGAACTCAGTTCATCCAGTCGCCACTCGAAGGAGTACGTGCACGTTTGTAGGTCACCTCAAGCTTTTATACTCGGTGCGAAATTCTCACAATATCACGAACGTTATTAACAAATTTTCAATCATACGATTTTCATCATAAAATTATCTTTCATACAATCGAAAAAAGGTTTGGAAATATCGATATATAAAATTTTTCACATTTTTTATAACGAAGAAGAAATGTTAGTCTTTGGATCATTGATTTGGTTAAAGCTGTAGGATATGTGTTCCGTGACACAAAATCACGATAAAAAATCAAGCCCATTCTCCCAAATTTTTCCTAATTTTAAACCACTATTAAATCAAATTTGCAGAATAAGTTTGCATAAAGATTTTAAAAGTAAAAAGAATGAACATTAAATTTAAGTCTTGTTGCATGCAGAAATATTAAATTCTGATAAAGTTACAAAACTTTCCAAATTCATGACCCAAAATTTCGACCCTCTACTAGTAAGACTTTTGAATTAACAATTTTAAAATATGAATTTTCATATGTTAGCTTAACTTTTATTGGAAATCCTATAAGTCAAAGAAGCAAGTAATGAATAGTAAACTGGATGTTAGTAGTAGTAAATCATTGTTATGAATATTCATTATCATACTTAACAAGATTAACACAATGATATTTCGAAGTATAAGGTCCAGTTAATTTTCAAAATATAAGAAATATTTCAATTTATTCAAAACTTTTATTAACCACTTGGTATCAAAGGTAGATTAACCAGAAGCACACATATCGATCTCTATAAAACAAGAAATGGATTAAAAATAAGTTAAGACTTCATTTTTAATACCATCCCAAAATCTAAGTGAATTGATCAGTCATAACTATTGTAATCACGCTTACTTATTTATTTTGAACCATAAAAAGTATTACTGAGATGGTTTTGATTTACTAATATTTTATGAAATGAAATGAAAAGGTATGATAAACGGCCCAATTGATATCCACTTTTTTCAGATTACCCTATCGATACATAGAAGTTCACATATATCAGATACATATAAACTACCTTGAATCTGGAATATTCAGCAATTCAAAATGTCGCAATAATAAAATACGCATTCCCAGTTACAGCAGTAAAAGTAGACTCAGTTATAACGTATTGCCCAATTTTCGTAAAAAGCTGATAGAGATTCCAATTAAATTAAAGGTTTTGATTTGTTGTAATCTTTTTATCATAATTTATTCAAATTTCATTATATTTTTTATTAATAACACTGTGCAGTTACTTGCTTAAATGGCATTTGCAATGCAAGATTTCAAGGATTACCATGGCTTTGGTTGCGGTATCACTGTGGACAAACACACAAATACGAATTTTTTCGGGTTTATAAATCAAACAACTTTTTTTATGGAAAAAGTAATAAATTGTGCTATACAAACTGAAGACATTAATAGTGTTTATATTGCAAAGCATCATCTCGCTTTAGTATGTTTTTCACACGATGTAATAGAACGTAAATTAATACACCATGGTTAATGCATACATATTGCATACATAGATATTGCGTAGGAATTTTTATAAATAATTGATTTTCAATGAGCACAAATAATGTAAATATATTTCATACAAATCAGCATAATAATAACCACCGGTGAAACATTCATTTTTTTTAAATAAATAAAAAGGTTATAAAAATTACTAGCAGGATCAAAGAAAGAAAAAGTTTTTTTTATAGAGTAAGAACGTAAACTAATTCCTTGTCTTTTTATTTTGACTTGAGCACATAAAAAAATGATATTTATAAAAACGTAAGTTCATTTCCAAAAAAACATGTAATTAATTTTGAGAGTAATGTATAATTTATTGCACAGATGGTACAAATTGGCAAAATTAGTTAGTAAAGAAAATAATCAATGACATGTACATTAGATATAGTAATTTTAATCATGAATTATTATGATTTTTTGTTTAAAGCTTCACATTCGTAATAATATTCGTTATACGTAGAGCAATTAAGATGTATTTATATCACCGATGACAAGGCATATGACTTATAATATTTAATAAAAAATGTAATTATATCGTTGTTTGGACTCCTCTTCTGAGCAATAAATACTGTATTATAGGTATGTAAAAACTCGACTTGAAATTATGTACGGTAGATATAGTAAAGTGAATATTATAAATACGAAACATCTCCTTCTTTTTGTGGAATCATAGTTTTAATCACAAGATTTATTTATATTATTTTTATGGTATCAAAGTTCCGAATATCTTATTTGTGTTGTTATTTGATATTTAAATCAGAATACTAAAGAAAAGTGGTGATGAATCGGTTATCTCTCACGAATAGTTTAACAAAAACAAAATTCGCTGCTGCTCAGTTTCAATTTTGCAAAAACCTCGATGGAAAAGACGAAATAGAATAGAGAACAGTAAAACGGAAAGTGCAAAGATAAGAATATCCCGAAATTCAGCTAATTCGGTTAAAAAAACAGAAAGCACAAGCACAACTTCATCAATGGGATTATCTTTATTACTATGTTTTTGTTAATAAATCGTCCAAGGAGAGAGAGAGAAAGAGAACAAACAGCAAAACGCGCTTGTCTTTTCTGCGGGTTATTTTCCTGAATGAGCGAGCAACAGCAGCAAGGACTGGCGGCTGCGACAAAAACACAGCGGAACAGTCCAGTGCGCGGATTGCGGCTAGTGTCACTTTCCGCTTCATCTCGAGTGGACCATGATGATGAGATTTACGTTCGGTGCACTCGAAGGCTTAAATTATCGTCACGCTTGGCGTCCTCGACTCTCCGTAGAGTATATAATTCACCAGCGGCGCAAATGACGAAATTCAGCGTGTGCCTCCACGTGCGGCCTCTATGGCACTTTGGTGAGAATTTCCGTACCCGAGAAGTGAGAAGGATAGAACGCACCACCCGCGAAATTTAGGAGCGCGAAAAAAGTGCCTGCCTAAATTTATTCAAATGAATTAAGCCGTGTCTCAGATATACTCCGCCACGGAGCCAGCCAAATATATATATATATATAGGCTTAAAGCTTGTCTGGGCGATATTTTATTACCCTGTCGGCTGAATTATTAGATGGACATTGCGCATGTAACACGCTTTTCTCTCGCAGGCCACCGAATTCTCGGAGAGCTGATGCTGCGTCACCATTGCTGTGTCATCGCTAAGGTCTTTGCCTCGTGTGCTCCGCAGCCACTTAATTGTCTTCGTTATCATCTGCGCGCTGTAACATTTTTCCATTTCTCCGCTAGACGCGATTATTTTATTGATATAAAAAAACACGCCTGACTGCGTGGTTCAGCGAGTGCGAGCATGCGTCACGGACTGTGCGATAGAGCTCTGTTATGATATGTTGTAATGTGGATGAATGCAGAAGCTACACCATTCGAAGCTAACAAAGCAGCGCTTTTATTTTAAATTATTTCACATACTGCTCTTTTTATGCGAGGTATGAGAATGTTAATATGCAAGAGCATTGTGATTTAAGGAGGTACCACCGCTACGTCGCTAATCAAAGTTACACTTTCTACTTATCGTTTATTTATGAAATATACTTTGTTATAAACGCTGCATAAATAATCTTACACCAAATAACGATTCAATATTCGAATTAAACAATTGCATTTTCTCTTATTCGATACAGAAGTTTATTTGACGCATTTTTTCAGGTTATATGGACCTTTTCTCTTTTCAGTCAAGTTTTTATTTTTACACTAATTCATCAAACGTTAGTCCAACATTACTAAACTTTTTATTAAATTCAATTGTCGAGAATTAAGAAATACATAAATAAAATGCATAAAAAATGATTACTGATAAGACGTCGTGCTACATATATAAAAAATAAAACATTTTAATAGCTATCTCTTTTGCAAGGCATCTTTAACGGGAGGTCGGAGCTATAAACGTTTTGATTCGTCTGTATAATTTTCTATTTATGATAAAAATGAATACGTGGACTTGAGCATCTTAGTTCTCAATATAATGAATCGTCCTGTGCAATTTCTAGTGTATATGGTTAGTCGTTTTTACCCAAGTTTGGAATTAGTAAGGGGTGTTTAAGCATTGAAAGTTAACCTCAAAATTATGGACATGCCTATTTCTTCGTGTAACTTTTGTATTTATAATTTTGAGTAATATATGGAGTTGAACACCATGGTGCTTGATGTAATTAATCATTAAGAGTTGTGCAAGGTGAGGCTTATTTGACTTATCGTTTTTTTTAATAACTTGGAAGTATAAACCGTTGAGGAGGGGGGACGCTTTACGACCTCCCCTTTACCCGCAAAAAATAACCTGACAAAGAGATAACTAGGGGTGTGGGTACTGGATTTTCTCAAACCTTTTAAGAATTATATTTTGTTGAATAAGCCCTGGTAATTAAGATATTTACCACTCTTTATGCTTATGTACACCTATATAAATTATTTGGTAGTATATATAGATATACAATAATGCATAAAAGCAATATGGATTGGTAAATATCTTCACAACTAGAGTCTGTTCAGAAAAAAGCTGAGGTATGTAGGTCTCATTACTTTGCTCAAAAAGTAGTTCTTGAGAGTTTCAAGAAAATCCAGAGCCTACGTCAAATTTTCATTACAAGTCAATTATTAATTCTTGTAACTCTCTGAAGATATTAATAAATTCTAGCTATAAGTATTTATTAAAATTTCAGTTTGAGGATAAGAAGACAGTGTAAGAAATGAAAGAGCTGAACGCAAATGTTAACAGATATACTTACCAACATTTGCAGTCTCATTCTATTTACGTTGGTATGCAAGAGCAAATGTCGCTAAGTATATGCGCATGAATTCGCCTTAAACTTTGTACGTAGAACTAGGAAAATTGCTTTGGTCACGAAGCTTTAATTAAAGACCGTACGCTACTCTAGCGAATGCATTGTTTTCTGAGTATAACGCGTCTTTCATTGATAAGTTTCGTAAGAACGAAAATAGGAGAGATGGAGAAGACTGGCTTAAAGTAAGCATTAAAAAAATGTACTGAAAATTAGAAGAACAAACTGTATTGGTTTAATTAATATCCTGGCTATTGACCTAACCCTAAATCGTGACTGTCACATATTAACTACTGATAAGGACACTTATATTATGGTATTCTGCGGTCTGGAAAAAAATCGTATTAGCCAAGAACTGAACTATTTATCAATCATATATATCAATTTCATCATGGAGATAAGTTGAATTAATTTGCATGATGAAAAATAAAATTATTTTTTAATCAAAGGCAATTGCTTTGCTCTGACATTTTTTAATGTCTGTTACAGTAATTAAAACTACTTTTTAATAAAATTTCTGAAAAAATTATCCATGAATTTCATGATTTACGTAATTGCAATCTAATTTTTAATAGTTTGTTTTGACAAGGTAGATAAAAGAAGTTCTAATAAAAATTCAATCAAAAATAATTTCTGATTAGTAATATTTACCAATTAGTAAGATTAACCAATAAAGTCTTCTCAATATAAACTTAACGAACAAAAATTATACAATATTCATATTTATACCAAGGATAACAAGGTGTAAAGTAGTTATAAAAATTGTAAATATTTATTTAGACACATTTTTCCTCAAAGGAAACATTGTTTATTACGAGAAATGTATTCAGGGATACTTTGCGTTCTATTTCTTCCTATTACTTCTTCCTATATACTTATAGTTCTAATAGATTAATTTAAAAAAATTTAGTAATTAGTAAGTATTTAATCGAATTAATAAGTGAATGTTCTCTTTTATAACGACTTAATTTGTTCGATATTGAATCCATGCGAATTGCAGAAAGTTATAAATAAAAGTTTCCACAGATACTCGAGGAAAAAATAATTTTGCCTTTCAACGAGCAATAAAATTGAATTTATTTGGCGTAAGCAGATATAAATTACCATAGCAAAATATGTAATGTGTCGTTGATCTTTATGCATGATATGTAATAGCTATTAAAGATTGAAGTCTTAACAAAGCTACTGCCTATAATAAGGATTCTTCTTCTATTCTTAGAATAATTTATCAACAACACTGGTTTTAAAAAAATGTTAATTACTCCCTCGGACAATGAGACAATCACCATGTTTAACATGCTTTAAATTTTATAATAATAAAATTTTCTGCTAACAATAAACATAGGTTGCATGACCTCGCATGATCCAATAAATTGTATTCTTATCTTCATTGAATGTACTTATATTGAATAAGCGACGACATCTTCCCTAATTGTAATTGTTATAAGCATTTTTAGTTACTTGGTATCAACCCTACAATTGGTACTCATGCAAAATCAATTTACAAGTGTAAAATTTATGTTTTAATTTATTGATGGAATTTATGGACATATTTTGCTATTTTACAAAATTAAAGAGTGGACTCATATTCTGAGATGAATATTGGTTAACGATACTTTCTAAGAATTAACATTTAATTAATTTAGTAATATGTATAAATCATCTTTGGATTACTTCAAAAATTGCTGTTGACCAATATTTTAGTTTTAGTTTAAAACGAAATTGAATAATAGTTAAGCAGAGCTTTTGGACCAGATTAACATATTTACTTAATAATTATTACTGTTTGTATGAAAGAATCCTCATTTTCTCATAATATTAATGTACAATATATTAAGATAAAATTGTGAATGTCTTAAAACGTTTCAATGTTTATGATACCATCTAACTTAAAGTTGCGTTTTAACTTCCTTGTAATGCGGCAATTTTATCTATCAACGTTTGAATAAATTATGTCCCTTACATAAAATTCCAGTTTCAAAAGGACCATGAATCTATGAAATATTTCTATCAGCTCTAAGGATATTGCTTAAAAAAAATGTTTTTTATTCTACAAAATACGGTCACTGAACTAAATATTGGTCATTTTCTTATTTTATTTACAATATGATAGCCAAAATTTGGATCTTTAGTGTAATTGTATTTCGATTTTTAATATCGTTTATTTGATTAATACCAATTTTGTATTTATTATTTTTTTTAAATGTTTTATTCTGTACAAAGTTAAACTTTGACCAACAATTAGTCTCGCTGCGATTTTTTTATTAAAATACTTATTTTAAATTCCGTATATTAATCATGATCAATTTTTATTTCATTGATGGTATGTTAATTCTTTTCATTAGTTATTTTTTTATAAACTTCCTGACTGAATTCATTAAAACGCCAAGACTAAATAAAGGTTATCTAAAAGTTCAAGTAGATTTTTAAATTGTCATTATTAACGACATCAACGGTGACAACTCTAAATCACAGATAAATTTTTGTTACTCTCTACCCTTCAATTATTATATAAAATGAATATTAACGTTGACTTTCAATTATTAAAAGCGATAATTTTACTTGTAATATTTACCGATTAAACCGAGAACCTTCTCATTTGTTAATCTCGTAAAATATCATGAGTCCAGGAGCGCGAAGATTATCAGCAATTAGTTCAGACTATAAAGATTATTGGAAACCATTATCACTTATTTTTGCATTTTACAAGACCTCTGTAACAAATTGAATAATTATTAAAGACTGTTAATATTGTAGTCAATCAAAACTAAGGATGAAATGAAAATGATTTTAAATTTTTATCATGTAGTATTCATCATTAATATAATTAAAGCATTGAAAATTATGTCACGCTACCCTACATTCGCACACTTTTTAATTTATTAGTTATAGTGCATCAGTTTACTCACATGCTATCAGTTGAAACTCCATTTTAACTTCAGGATTACTAAATTCAAATTGCTATTACTACTATAGATTAAAAAATTTATCACTAAATAACCGATCGACAGTATTAAAGAGTGAAGCTTGCAAAGAGTTCGTATATAATTTGTATAGGCGAGAGAATCACAAGCTTCGCAATCGCATCCCCCTAAGACGGAACTAGACGCGCTCCTTGTACATCCCTGACTGCATCTGCAAGCTGACCATCCGAGGAAACTATCTCCGCTGAACGTTCATGCACGACCTACTACACGACCCTCGGCTAGCTTTGTGTATATCATCAAATGTAGGTTAAGTTTGAGATTATTGCTGTGAACACTTTATCGCGACAAGCAAACGTCTGGTCTGTACTTGTATGTAATTTGCTCTCAAGCCGACAACGAGAAGATGTGATCTTTATTGCACTATTTTCACATTTCCACTATACTTTTGTTGCTCTATTTTCTTTTTAATTTGATACCTTTTTCATCGTCTTTTACAAATGGCAATCCTTTTTTTGTTCACCTCGTGTGTCTGCTTAGTTGATTTAGAGCCCATTTTCCTTGTCGGATGAATAAATTAGAGAATAAAAAAATAATAATTTATTATTCAAGTGACCATAATGTTTGACTATTGAAAGCATATCAGATATCATATCAGGAATATATTGTTTTAATTTACTTATTAAAATTATACGTTATAGGAATGTATTATTGATGTATAACAATTTTGAGAATAATTTGAAAAATTGTTACTAAGAGTAGCAAATAAATAAGTATTAAAAAATTCATTGCTATACTATATTGATTTAAACAATATAATTGGATTATAATTCATAATTTATTTAGTTTGATTTTCTTAACTTGTATATCGAAGTTGTATAATTAATGCTCACTTTCAATAGCTGTATTATCTTAAACCCAATGAAACCATGAGAGAACGTGACAATTATTCTAAATAGATTTTATCTTATTGTTACATAAATATTATATTTTATTAGATGATACTGTATTTTTTACGATTTCGTTTACAAAAATATTGCTTTCAGTCAAAATTTTATTTAAAACCAAATAGTTTGTCATCGAATATTTATGTCTAGAATGTAATGGTTGAAAATCTTCATTTATTGGAGAATTTTATTATCAAGTTTATTTTATAAGACACGTGAATTAAGTGACCAAATTTTAATTTAAATTCATTTATTCAAGTGTAGTTTTTGCAAAAAAGAAAATTAAATATTTAAAAACTGAAAGCTGTGGTATGTATATATAGCGTGTCTTTTACTTGAAATATACAATAATTTTCATGTTTATAGTGTTTATAATTAAAGCATCGGTGCATTAGTAATCATAAGCTTATTCATATATTTTTGTCGTAATAATAAAAGATATTAGGTGTACAACTTTGCTTCCGCCGTTTTTCGATAGATGGCTGCAGCGGTAAGTGCCGGTTGAAATAGGCAGGTCAAAAATTTCATACAGTAAGCTTGGACATCTGTCAACATAACGATAGCAGCACATAAGTGAATTTGTGTTTGCATCAAAAGTGTATTCTCGATCGAAGATGTCAGTTTTCGAGCCAAATTCTCGTCATTTGCGGGAAGTGTTGATTTTCTGCTTTCATTTGAAGAAAACTGCGGCTGAGGCTCATCGAATGCTCTCAAGTGCTTACGGTGACGCTGCTCTTAGTGAAAGAACGTGTCGTGAGTGGTTTCAACGCTTTAAAAG
>UELV01002589.1:7462-37927 GCA_900490015.1 Megastigmus stigmatizans
ATATATATATATCTGCCTGGCAGCCTGCGATTCACGACGCTGCGCTATCGAGCAGCGTCGAGGGCCGAGGTCACCGGGTCGTAAACGAGGCCCTCGAATCCGGCGTCGGCGGCGTCGGCGGCGGCGGAGCTGGTCCGGAAATCATCACGGAAAAGTTCGCCATGGCAACCGAATCAATCCCGACCCTCGAAACCGAAACGATGAACAACGAAATCCTGAGCGAGACGACGGATTATCCCAAGTACACAACGCGCGATCAAGAACAGCTCACAGCCACGACCACCGAGGTGTGCTCTAGACTCCCTTTTATTTCGACTTTTTATATGCTTCCACAATTTTCTTCTTTTTTTTTTTGCGCCCTTCGATTTAGTGCGTTATCATAAAAGTTTTTATAACGCTCGCGGAGGGCGGTATTCAACGATAACTCGGACGCTTGAGAGAAAAGCTTTAAATCTGCCAAGTTGCGGGAATAAAAATATTTTATGGATAGGGCTGATTGATAAGTCGCTGGCTGAGTTTTATGCGCGATGCGATTATGTCAAGGTCGAATTAGGAACACGACCATTTTTCCATTTATTTAGATTGAGTATAATACGTGATTTGATGTATTTTTAATAAATTTTTCTTTCAATTGTCCATGCGTATAAACGGTATACAAGATAACGTTTTTCTCAACAATGCGAAATACTTACTTACGTGCAGGTTTGCATTATTTAAAAATTAACTTCACCGAAGATAACTTTAATTTTTAATTTTGACTAACGAAATTGAAGCTCTAAACTTGGTCGTTTTAATCAATACTTATTAATGATATACGAGCAAGTACTTATACACAATTATTATTTTATTACGTTAATATAAAAGACATAATAAAGTTGAAGCCACGCATCAAATCGAAAATTTATTATAAACCATCAATGCTCGCAAAATCTAAATTATAAACACACAGTCGACGATACCCTCGGCACGCGCGAAACTCCAAATGGCAATTAAATCTTTGAGCAACTCCCATAAATATTTTCAATAAGGAAGTTATCGCTTCTGTAACTTCCTTCTTAAAAAGTATCGCCGGTATATAGAAAGAGCGTCCGGCCAGGAAACATCGCCTAGTTAACGCGTACATGTCGCGATATTCGCCTGTATACACAGCTGTCGACGAGCACAGACGCGTCCAACTTCGATCCATCGGCAACGGGAGCGAGCACCGAGTCGATCGGCCTCGACGAGGGAGCCGAGGAGGTCGAGGAGGAGGCCGCCACTTCACTCTCCGCCGCCTATCTACGGGAAGTCAGCACGATACTCGAGGACCCTTCGACGGAGACGTCTGCACCAACCACGACGACGACAACGACGACGACGAGGCGAAGCGTCAGCGGTAGTTCCGAGGCAGCAGCCGGCACGTATCTCGTCGTTGATGAAGACGCAACCGCGAGCCTCGCAACCGCGATAACCGAAGTGCCGGAGCAGCTGACCCCCATTATCGCTACCTCGACAGAGTCGAACGAGAAATCCGCTAGTCAAGGGTAGGCTTGCGACTGATCGCTGGTTTGTAATGCATTGCTAGATGAGTGATTTGATCTTTTTTTTTAGGATATGTAATTATATGATGTAGTAATAGGGATTCGGTACCTTTGTCTCCAAAAGTGTAGCGATAAATTTACATAGGCTAAAAAAAATTCCAAGTTTTCAAATGATAAAAAGATGTAGACGATCGATTGATAATGTAAATTTAATTTGTTATTTTGAGGCCTTAAAAATATTCCATAAATTTGTATTTTAGCTCATCAACAAAAATTTTAATAACATTATGTTAATTCCTGGGAATATTTTAAAAACAAAAAATGACGTTAATTATAGAGGCTGGGTAAAATTATATATGTTTGCTTGCTTGATAGTATATTTAATGTTAATCAACATTTCTGATAAATTGTAAATACGCGCTGATAAATATCCATCGTATGCTGCACCATCGTAATATTTGAAAGAAATTTTATTTTCATAAACCATGTCAATATTAAACGTTAAAGATCGATGCACTTTATTTATTTTACAAGGCAAAAATATCATTTTAACGTGTATCCGTAATGGAAAACAGAATAAAAAATGCGATATACTCTCGCAAGTCAAAAGGGAAAACGTCGGAAATTCTTGAATTATCATAGTCTCGGGGGAGGGGAAATATTTTATGCAAGACAGGACGCAAAATCGAAAAAATAATTTTCATATTCAATTTCCGAATCCGCAGTCAAGAGCTCGAGAGCACTTCCAGTGACAAAGTTCGCCTCGAGACGACGACATCCATAAATCTTAACACGACTATGACTACAACTACGAGTACACCGACGTCAACAGCGAACAAGACGACGACGACTACGACGACGACGACAACGACGACGGCGGCGGCTGCGGCGGCTGCCGAGGCCACAAGCCAATCCGAGCTCGCAGTAGAAAAAGACGACAAACTGCAGACTACGAGGACGGAAGAGGAGGCGAGCAACAAAACGCAGAGCAAGGAAAAGGAAAAAGTGGATGTGACGGCGGCGGCGGTAGCGGCAGTGGCGGCGAAGAAGACGTCGGTAATAGCTGTGAAGAAACCCTCGGTATCGACCTCCATAATCGTGCCTGACGACATGCTCGTGATGAACGTCACCGTCAAGACAAACGTCGCCGTCGGTCATATACACGGAGTCACGATAAATCCTATCATCAAGCCCATACCGCCGGACATCGAGGCGATACTCAACATTACCAACCGTGGAAAGGGGGACGATTATGATTATGATTACAGCGAACCAACTTTGCCGCCTTCATTGCCCAACGTTAGGTGATACCTTTTTATCTCTTTCAAACGGATAAAACGTAGTAATATTCGCTTTAAAACATCGCGATATCTCATTATCGAAGCGCAATTTCAAACTTCTGAATTTTAGAAAAGCAATTTCTCTATGTGCAGATTTTTCTTTCATTTAAGTATATTAGATGAATACTATATAGAAATTTATTAACTGCACATATGTATGTAAAATGTATTATATAAATGTTTTTCTTTTATCTTGGCTATAGATTCATACTCTTCAAATATTATCATGAACATTAATTGAACTTACTTTTTTTTTTATAACTTTCCTCGTGCCAATATAGAAGTATCGTACAACAATTTTTAATTAAAAAGCATTTGTTTAGCTCAGTAATTACCCAAGCAGCAAGAAAATATAATGTATATCAGCACATTTAATATCGCCCATTATTTATGCTCAACCCTCGAGATAAGTAAAAAAAAAAAGCAGAAAAGGTATTTTTCGTAAAAGATAAGGCTATTACGGAGCCGGTAATTTCAATTATGAATTTTAATAAGAACAAACAGCAGTAATCTTATCTCGCGCGAAAGTAACTTTTCTTTTCGTTTTTCGCCCATTGCGAATATTCATGCGGCAATAAGAGGTAAACGCGCCGCTCTCTCCGCATGAAGAGAGCAATATCATTTGCATTTGTAAAAAGCTTAAAGACGAGGGGGAGGGGGAGCCTCCGCCAGCGGAGGGAGAGAGAGAGATAATGCCAATAATTAGGCGAGATGAATGGCGGCGATAAAAGGGCCTCTGCTCTCTTTTTCTCGTGCTCAGAATAATTCCCTTCGTCGCCGCGGACGCTTTAGTCAAGGACAAGGACGAGGACATCGTAGTGGCACCGGCGGCAGTGGCGGCGGCGGCCGTGACCGGATATCCTTCGAGTGGCATGGCGGTACCGCCGGAATTGGGGCCGACGGACGCCAATTTCTACGACATTGTCACGCAGGAGAACCGATTCAACCCGCCCGAGAAAACGGAAGGTACCGCCTTCCCATGACTTTAATGTTTTTCTTTGACTTTTTATTATATGAAAGACGATATCAAATAGCCCCTTTGAACGGAGCCGAGGAACCGACTGCGCCGGTAATCCTTTCTTCTCTCGGTTGCATGTGTTTGAATGAGTACGATAAGCTTAAATCACCGGGACGTTTTTCTTTTGACCCTTGAAACTTCTTCTTTTTATTTTAAATTTAGCAGGCATTCATTTTAACTAGTGCTCTCTCGAGCTTGGAATTCTCGAGCTGGATATATCAACAGTTCAAATATTTTCATCAAATTCATAAATTTTTTAATTTACAGATTCAAATGTCAAACTCTATAAACCAATAAAGGTTTTCTTTTGATATTAATTAAAACTCTTATGAACAAAAAGATAGAAGTAGTCAAAGTTAAGTTACACCATTATCCCAATTAACTCCACAACACAAGACGAATAAAGTCTATCATTAATTACTTGTTCTCTCTGCATACACTTGATTCAATTTTTAGATGTTTTTTGTCGAGTATTCTATTAATAACCGCACATCATAATATTCTCGCGTGTGAAGCATAATATTTTATTAGAAGTTTAATGAGGCAGAAAAGTGCTTAGGTAAATAATGTCTTATTTCGCGTTTAACAGGTGGTTTCGTGCCAAGGAAGCCGCCCTACTTTGACCCACTTTTCCATTCATCGGATCTAAATTTAGAAATTGGTACTGGAGTCACAGTCGCGCCGAAAACACCTGAGATATCCAATCCTCATAGGAAAAACGATGGTATGTTCGAACGTATCTAATTTTATTCAAATTATTGTTATGCTCTTGATGTTATTTGTTTCAAACGGTATACATTCTTTTGTGTTTTTGTTTTGAAAAGAACTACCCAACAATTGTTTGTACGAAGAGCATGAATACATTCATGGGCAAGTTTTACCTAATAGCGCTCACTGCGTAATATGTAGATGTTACTATGGTGAAATAGCGTGCTCGAACCAAAAATGTCCTCCATTGAAGATTGGCTGCCGACAAGTCGAGGATCCTAGTGACAAATGCTGTAGTAAAATACTCTGTGGTATGTGTTTATAAAATTTTTTTATCTGGAATAAGAATATGTAGAAATATTTAATTCCTGCATGGTAATGAAATGTCTGATTGATATTATTGTTTGTAGTACTGTTATAGGCCATTAAGTATGTTTTAATCACGAATATAATCAAGTTAGTCAAAATTTTTTAAAGCGGCAAAGTCTTTTTTATAACTATAGCTTTGAGCATTATGGAGAAGAAAAGTAATTGAGTTACTATATTTTATTGTAATTTTTTTTATTTGGTGAGCCTGTCCTTCGATTACTATAGAATATTGGAATTTTCAATGGAATTTTTTTCTCCGTGTGTGTATAGTAATTTAGACATATTGACAAAAGATAATAATCATTTTATATTTGAATGATTAAAATTGGTTAGCAATTTTTATCAATATGTAAGGCTAATGGAAGTCACTGGAAAAGTATTATACAAAAACGTATAGAAGTATATTACTAATTTAATTTTTATAAATGGATAGCAATTTAATTATATTCCAATATTAATTTCCATATTAATGGTCCACTTGAAACCTTTAATTTTATTTTACGTTCGCTTGGTGAAATTTTTTAATAATACAGCTTTTTAAAATTGGAAATGATTGATTCACAGACAATATATGCGATAGTGATGTATTGAATAATTAAATATGAAAAATGGAACTGTATAATATTAGTTATGAATAAAACCAAAGCCATTTTATAAATAATATAAATATAATTTCATGTTACTTTACTGCATAATTATTATAACATTTCTTAGCAATAGTTTACATATCAATCTATAAATATTGGGATATTATTTATTATTTAAATATTGTAGTCATAATTTGAAGTACACAGTCAAAGTTTTTAAGAAATATAATTTTTTTAACATATCGTGGGTTTAGATTTGAAATAATTTAAAGACCATAAACACGTAGTATTATTTTACTTTTTTATTTTATTACACTTCTATAGCTTAGCACATCAGAAAAAGTGCAACATACAAAGTCTTTTTCTGAGAATACCAAAAGAAGGACTTTCTTGTTTACGCAGTAGAAGACTTTTTTTTATAGACTTACAAGCCTATAATATAAAAATTGCCAAAACTCTGATTTCAGTGGACGGCGTAGAGTCACCGACTGTCGTGCTGGACCGACTGGACTCGACCTCCTCATCTCAGCACGAGCCGACAGTCTCGCCCGATCCCTTCCGCGACGTCATAAAGACCGAACCAGCACCGGATCTACCTTCGCTCATCGGCGACCTGATGATTCCCTACTTCGTCGAGCACAGCATAACGAGCAATCCGAGCAACAACAGCAGCAGCAGCAGCAGCAGCAGCACCGTCGTCGAGTCATCCTACAACTTGGACAAGTTCGTCGCCCCGACGCTGAACGACAGCGGTAACGGGAAAGCGTCGGCGGCGATGGCCGTGCCAGCCGAGGATCCCGATCGGAATCTCGTTAGCCATCATAATAGCAGCAATTTCAACGCCGACGAGGTAAAGCTCACGACTGCCGAAGTCAATCCGATTATTAAGATCGGGGAGAACGAGAGGGTGGACGAGTCGGTCGAACCGGAGGAGGAGGAACAGGAGGAGGAGGAGGATTCAATCTTCTCGCTGGGCGGCGTCTTGGACCTGTTTTTCAGCGAGTCGAGCAGCAGCAGCAGCCCCAAATCTACCGAAACTACGAGCCAAGTTTCGCCGATCAGCGGGAATTCGACGGAATCCACGAGCATCAGCGGCGGCTCTACTGCCACGGTGAGCAAGACGATCACGAGCAGCGTCTCGACCCTACCTTCATCAACGTCTCGCGTGACCGCAGCTCAGACTACGACGATTGGGACGATGGCGAGGACGACGAGGAGTAACAGCAGCAGCAGCAGCGGCAGTAGCAGTCCACCACCACCGGATCTCGACAAGTCGACTACGATTGCGAGTAGTAAGACGACGACGATGACGACGACGACGAGGACGAGGACGATGACGACGGCGAGCAAAGCGCGGGAGAAAGAGTTCGGGGTGAGCGGGGGTCTGTTGAAAGTGGCGGGCTGCAACATCTACGGGCGAATGTACCGCGTGGGCAGGATCATTACCGAGCTGTCGAGTCCTTGTCTCGAGTGCAGGTGTACCGAGCTCGGCGTTCAGTGCAAGTCCCTGCGCTGCTAAATAGCAGCGCTCGCCTCTCTCTCTCTCTCTCTCTCTCCCTCTCTGTACGTTATTCAGCTACTACAGGAGAGGTTGAGGGAATTACGTTTTCAGCCGAGAGAGAGAAGACGCGCTGCTCTCTCTCTCGCTCTTTGAGCGCCTCGAGTTGATTCGCGGTTTTCGAGAGGAAGAGGAGGAGGGGACGAGGGGATCTAGGATGAAAAAGGCGTGTTGATGGAAAGTGGATAGGGCGGAAGAACTTTAGCAGGAAATTGAATTTAAAATGAGGACGCGATAATATAGTTAATTAATTATTTTAATTTAATGAAATTCTTAGGGGATATATATATAATGGATGGACACTGCTGCTCCTCTTTCGTGAATTCACATATATACACTTTGAGCGCTGATTAGGAATTTGCGCTTAAACTAGGGAGTAAGGAGTTATTCGTGCAGTATTATTAACAAACGAATGGAGACCGTGGGCATTTTGGCAAAGTTATCTTTAGATATTGTAATAAGAATATCAAGTACAATACTCAAAAATTGATTCAGAATATAAGTCTGCGCAAATATAATTATGAGATTTTCAATTACGTTTTAAAATAATAATTTTTACTACTATTATAAGTTTGAGTGTTTGCGATTTTGTTGGAGTTTTATCTTTCTTTTTTAAATACTATTCATTAGTTAAATTAAAAAGAAAAAATGAAAAATCCTAAAATATATTCTAAAATTTTGTGGGTAAATACTTTTGAAGGATGATGTAACTCGTTCGAGCTGTAATATCGGTGCTATGTGAAATTCCACTGCAGCTCGCTTGTTACAAATTAATTAGAACAAGGGCTTCCTTGAAGAATTTTAATTTTACGCTAATTGCATATCACTTTTACTATATAGCCAAGTTTGGATAAAAATATTGCACTCAGGATTTTAGTTTTTCAAGATAAATAGCATAAGAAAATCCTTAAAGTAAATAAGATGCAGAATGATAAATTAAAATAAGCATGGAGTAGCAAATATATGATTAAATTTGTCTTTATACTTTTATATGATCAATATTATTAAGTCTATGTTCTGAGCTTGTTTTAAATTATACTTGCAATCTTTATCGATGTATTCTTTTTAATTAAATTCGACAAAGATTTTATCAAAGAAAATATCAGATTGAGAAAAATAGCATTTAAAAATTTATTTTGAATAGCTACTAAATATATTTACTGAACTGTAATACGTTCGGTACAATACAACAGATTAAGCATTTTCAGTAATAAAAGTAATCAGGTAATATTTTTTTTACAATAATTGGCAAAGTCATTAAAAGTAAAATTTATCACGAAAAAAAAAACAATCCTATACTTGCGCAATACTCGCGCATCGCCGTAGATGACATTTAGGAGCCTTGAGTAATACGAGTCAACGAATGATCGGGCGTAGAGAAAAAGAAAGAGAGAGAGAGAGAGAGACATAGAGAGAGAGATAGAGAGATAGAGAGAGAAAACATAAACGGGGAAGAAAAGGGGAAGTTGAAAAACACGACAGTGGGAGAACGTTATTAAGAAGAATTTATACTCGTTTTAAGACTGATGAACTTTTGCTCTTAGGAGACTCTTAAGCGCAATTCTTGAAGTTAAGGAGGAGAAATCGAGTTTTGGTATTTGACGATGTTACGTACTCGTTAATAGTTTGAGAAATTCTTTCCGAGTTGTACTGCCTCAGAACGTCGTTAAGAAAAATTGAATTAGGCAGACGTTCCGTGAGGGCTAATACGTGAGAATCGTCCGAAATCTCCGGTTTTATTATATTTATATATGCAGATCAATTTAATATATATTTGTAAGAATTTATTTATTCATCTGTCGGACTATCATTTTCCTTATCTGTAATTTTGAATGATTTTAGTAATAAAATAAATTTAATTGATCAGCTCAAAGGATTTAATAAGAATAAAAGGGCTTAGCAATAAAATATGCACGATGCCTATTTTTACGAATGGTATAAATTTAAATTATTATTTAGCTTTAAGGCGGAAAAAGATCTCAATGAAACAGAATCTCCTATAGCTTATCAATTGATTTTCAAAATAATATATAGGGCATATTTTATATAATCAAAATAATTAAAATTTCATTGCTTCCCATGTTATCAGAAGTATCGATGAAATTGTAATATGCGCTGTAATTAAATATATACTATGTTGGCATGTGTAGATTCCAGCAGAGAATAAATAGTATTATTTCCAACTTTAGCGAGTAAGGTGCTTAAATTGTATCGCTTTAGGAATGAAAGGAAACATAAAAAAGCGTTAATATAATAAGTAACATTGTATTGTCAAGCAAGTTGTAATGTGATTTATAACAATCTTGTAAGTATTATTTTTAGACGCAGAAACGTAAATAATAATTTATTACATATGCTGTACACTCAAATGAATTGTGGAACGTAATTTTAAATGATCATGAAAAAATGTTAGTATACAACACCCATATAAGTAAACCTTTTTATTCGCTTAATTAATTTCGTGCATCTCCCAAGCACTAAAACAAATCATAGAGCATAGTTTATTGGGCGGATATTATTCAATAAGCCTAAAGAAATAACACCGCCGTGTACGCAGCTTTGCAATTCAAAGAAAGACATTCCAACGATTTGGTTTGGCTTTAATTTCATCCCGCGTGCGCGCGCCCGAATATAAGCGCAAAAGGCACAAAGCTCGAAGATATGCAATAAACTATAGAGGCCCCTCCGTGCAGTTTCATTAATGGAATTTAGCGTCGGGCGGCCGCGCGACGTACGTGGTGTTGTTTCTCCGAGAAGCGCCCGCCTTCCCATAGAAATCATTTAAACGCGGGAATAAAGACAATAGCCATAAGACGTATATAAGCCGCATGCCACATAGAGGCTTGTATAATAATAACGTGCCACGTTTAATAAAGGTCCGCAATGTTTCCTTCTCTCACACCCACCGGCGTTGTGTCTCACTTGTCTCACCGCCTAAAGCCCTTCTACCCAACCTCTCCATCCACCGCTGCTCCACTTTCCGCTGCTGCACAATTTGCAGCTGTGAAGTCGGTGACTGCGGCTAGAGGAAGAGAGAGACAGAGAGCGAGAGAGATAGCAGGGAAGGGCCCCTTTTGTCATCCAGCACCTTCTAGATGCGGCCTTACGCCGTACCCGCCCCTTTTGTCTCTTGTTATCGGCGACGGCAAGCCGCGTGCTCAGCTCCTCCCTCTTCCTCTTCTTCTTCTCTCGCCCTCTCACCCTCCCCGTCTTATCCTCCTTTATCTTTCATTAATTCATTATTCCAAGGACAATGCGCTCCAAGAAAGAGCGAGGGAGAGAGAGAGAGAGAGAGAGAGAAGCCGACAGCGTAACTTGTTGGCAATCGGATTTCCTGATCAACCTATTCGCGCACCGCGCTGGAAATCGGGTAAGTTACGAAAAAGTTTTTCTTATTACTTCTTCGTTTATTTTAGAGATCTTGGTATTTATTTTAGAACAATTAGAGTTTAATATACATAATGCAAGGATACGCTATGAAATACCGAGATAAAGTACAAATCGATAGATTTTATTTATATTTATGCAGTGATAGTAGAAATTGATTGCTGATGATTTTTTATAGATTATGGATCGCGGATATGTAAAATCTGTAGTAAATATACAGCATAAAATGATATGTTTCTTTATCTAGGCCAATAATTTATACTTAGTTGGTTCAAAATTTTGTGTGGAGATTTTAAAAGCTTATAGCCTATTGAATTTTTTATACTCACCACTTATTTCCGTACTTTTCGCTTCCGAAACTTTCAATTAGATCTTGAAGTATTGTGAACTGGATTTGGATTTCCAAAAAGATTATAGCAGGCCTCGATAACCGAACATAAAAAAACATTTCCCGTTTTCTTTCCTTACAGGAACTGCTTGAAACTACAATTCAACTTGCTCGGGTCTACATTTTTCTGTATAAGCTAAATTGCATAAATAATCGAACCATTGCATTCTTGACCCAGTGAATGTAAAACTTATAATTGAGGGAACACCGTTATAAAACGAATCAAACTGAGAAACGATATGGAACTTTGTTTCCTGCTTCGTCTGTCTCAAAGGAAGAAATGCAATTCTACTGTAATGAGATTTACTTAACCGATGTTAATCTGAATGGCTTTTGTCTGATTTTAAATAATCGTTTTAAACAAATTCGCTGTGCCTTTTATCACAGGAAGTTTAGAATTACGACATTCTTGCTTTGACTGATGATTGTTGAGAGATCAAAGAACTTGACACTCGAAATTTTTGTCCTCAAACTACAATCAAATAAATTTCATTATATTTGAAAACGAAGAAGTCGCTGTAGTTGTAAATGATGAAATGTTTAGTGAAAAATGGTAATATTATGACTTAGTAATGAAATGCAACCCTTCTTTTTATTACAATACATATTTATCAGATTTATAATAAATTTAACTGGAACGATTTGTGAAAAATAATGAATTCTTTCTTTATTCGATATAGTCTAATTTCGCGAAACCAACATAGAAATTAAAAGCACTCTAACAATTCGTTTGATTCACTAATTTTACGCTGTATATTTCTTGCATGGTAACAAGCCTGCGAAAGCCATTAAATCCTATAATAATGTAATTATACAGACTAAGATTAGCATTACGTCACTTATCACGCGCTTGCATTTGGTTATAAACCATTGCGCGCGTCGGCGGCGGCCTTAATCCTCGCATTACGAGCCTCGGCATTTGCGTTTATTGACGCATAGTCCGCCCTGTATCTATATATACATGCGCGCATATATAGGTGTATTATTGATGGTGAATTCACTTTGGAACCCCCTGCGTATACTCTGGCCACTGTCCATGCCTCCCCGAGCTCACTCGAGCCTCCCTCTTTATTCGATGAAATGGGGAATTGGTTTGGGCAGCGTAAATTGTATATATACGCGTACTACGATGATGCGGACACGAAGGAAAAAATATCTTGATGCACGTCGGGTTTACGTGCATCCGTTTTATTTATTGTACGCGCTCTTCCATTTTCTGTTTATTTATTTATTTTATATCCGAGCCTCCCGTTTTTTTTATGCGTCGTTTTGCCAACCCGATGTACAATGGGAAATAACGGCTCTCGCGCAATTACAGTGTTAATGGGAAGTGTTTATATATTTACATTATGTCGCGTGTCTTTATGCGAATTTTTATGTACTATGCGTATGCACGTATCGATAGTACATACACATATGAATTAATACTAAAATAATCACAGACGGTTTACTTCATTTAATGTGTATTGATGAATGGAGTAATATCGGTGTTCATACTATGGTTACTGTTATTAGCGAGGGGAAACGCTCATTTTATCATTGTAGGTGTATCCCGTAAAGAGTTTTGTTGCAGCACAGCATCGGCATCGTCATGTTTTTAAAGCTGGGTAAAGATTTATGCGGTTCATGAACAATAATGATACTCGTGTTGTTTGTAAAAATTATCAGTTTTCTTTTTTATGAAAAACGTTTATTTCGTATTGGAACACAAAGGAAATATATTTCATGAGAATAAAAAAAAAACAAGTAAAATGTTAGAAGTGATTCTTCCCTCTCGCTCGCTATGTCGTTATTCTTTTTTTTTTTGTTATAACCTTGCATTCACACATGCATACATGTATACACTAGCGTTCCATTTTTGGCAGTACAGTTTTACATTGAGGGACGTGATACTTTTATTTTACATATTTTCAATGTTTCATATTAATGTTGAAAAAATCGTACAGTTGAAAACAATTGCATTTACGATACAGTTTAGGAAAAAAAAACACTCATTTTGTGTGAATTTTTCGCGTATAACTTTTGCATACATTCATTGATCACAATACTAAATGCTATAAGACAAAAGGAATTTGTTCTACATGTAAAGTATTTTGTTTTTATCATCATTAAATTAAATATAAACAGTGCATTTAATTTACACTTTTTTCACACATACTTTTTTTTTTGCTTTTTTTTTCAAAAAGTTTATTTAAGTGTCAAGTTTTCTCTCGCATGAGGAAGAGACATTTCGAGTAGTCACGTGTAGTTATCGCTAAAAAGGTACTTATTGTAAGACATTAAAGGATTCGTATTTTTTCTTTTTCGTATTTAACGGTAGAGATAGTTGCTCTTGCTCATTCCCAGCTTGAAGTATTATAATTCCTAAATTTTCTTACAAATGCAAATTGCGACGCAATGTGCAATATAAAATTTCTAACGGATTAATATGGTATACAAAGATTCCACGCTGTTTCGAGCGTTGGCATTATTTTCTTTTTTCTTTAAGTCGCGCCATCCAGTGCAGCTTTTATTATAATCCTTAAAGTCCACATAGACGTAATTGTCACAGTAAATGTGGAAAGCTTCTCATCTTGCAATAATTTTTCCGTTCGTTATTTTTTTTTACACGTTACTAGCAATAATTATTATTTTCGCTATTTTACATACTATAATAAATGTCTTTGTTTCCTATAATAAAATTTTCTTCCAGCGCAAGTAACGTTTCTTTTCCCCGACGAATTTCTTCGAACACAGTCTTTCCAATACTAACATATATAATGCACGAGCAATATTTTTCTTCTTTACATTTCCTTATATATCTCCTCTAATTCTATTATTTCTTTCGCTATTATCTAAACTTTTAAAGTGACTTTCGAGTCTTTTACCAATTCGCATAATACCATTACTACAATTTGGCTGAAAGAATTTTACTTGTTATCCTATTGAAAATTAATGCTCGAATTATTCAATGGATCATTTACGTACGCAAATACTTTCCTATTTTAACAAGATAATTACAATTCCATTGTTGGAATATGCATGCATTTAATTGGGTTTGAAAAGCTCTGAAACTAAATTCAAATGTTATTCTAGTTTCATTCCGACGATATAACTCAGCTTGACGTTATTTTTAACAAATGAATATTTTTTTAATAAAAATGTATAACATATTCTGATCATAAATGAAAACAAAATTAAATAAAATTTCATCTAAATTTGTAATTTTTTATATTTTAATTTATTTTTAATATTTTTAAAGAAGCAACAATTAATTAATGGAAGACGCAAATAAAATTTCTTAAAAATTAACTTATTAAAATAATAAGCTTAATCGCAGTTTCCTGTATTATGGCTTATAATTGCACTATATGAACATAGCAGGTAATCGAAATCCCTGTTCATCCAATTTTATGCGTATTCAAATAGCACTAGATTCACTACAAATTATGAGGGATTTCAATGCGAATTTCCTACCTGATTAAAGCTATAAAGCGAACCTGTTGCTAAAAATGAGATTTCGATTTTCCTATAGATTTTGACAAATTGATTTAAAATATTTATGAATGTCAAATAAAAAATTGTATGGTACTGTGCCAAACAACATTTTTATTATTTTGAACGTTTTGTAATTCAATCAAAGATTTCAATATCAGAATAGTGCTATCTAACTTATATCTCCTGTAAAATATTTTCTTTTTCTCAAGATGTTTAAAGTTATTATTTAAATGAAGCGCACGATTTACATATGCTTTAACACTAATTTCTAAATAGCAAAAATAAACTTTTCTACTCCGATTAATCATATTACACATATAATTAAACAAAGACTAATGTAAAATGTAAGTATTTATGATTAAATGATAAAAACTGATTTTACTTAAAAAAATATCTGCGCGAGATTTGGTAAAAAAGTTTTCTTAGATTATAAATTTATTCAATATCAGGCTTACTTAAATCGGAAATTTACGAATGAAATTTATCAATAGTTTCACTTTACGAGGGTTATACAATTATATAAATCGCTAAAATGAAAGTTCGACGTATTTCTTATAATTTAGTATGCTTAGAATAAATAAAAATTTAGCTAGTTTCATAATTTTAATACATTATTGCGATACTAAATATAATTAATAGTAAATAACTAACTTTGTGTCCGTATTATTTATTATTTACAAACGTTTATAATTTTACCTCAGCTTTCTGCCGAATGAGATTCACAATCGTACGAGTCATAAACATGTACATATACATGTGTATGATTTAAACAGCCCACAGTCTGCCCTAAGATATCGAGATATATCTGAGGATAGTATATTTAATATTGTTTTTTTTTTCAATCAATGAGAACATTATTAGTCTTAGGAATTGTATACATTTTTTACCCACTCTGCATTAGCTGTTTAGTTTTGCTGCGAATATGTTTCTGTAAGTCAGGCTTAAATTGTATAATTAGAAATATAAAAGGAGTACAATTAATGGCAGTTTGTAGCTCAAAAGTTATATTACTTTTCAATAAGTATCACGAAATAGTGGTCTAATCAAATTATCCGAAAATCACAAAGTCGTGGTCCAAATGTCGATTTTTTAAGCTGTCCAAAATAAACGACGTTCACCGATTCGTCATCATTAATGCGATCTTGCGATCTGGTTGACAATGTGAAACGAGCAATCCGTAACAGCAACGTTGGTACTACGATAGCCAATGCGCGAGGTTTAGGGCCCAACTTCTTAGATCAGACTGTAAATACTTACTCAAGATCGATCTCCCGGAGCAGAGGCCAAACGGCAAGTCATCGTAGTCAAACAAAGCACTGTCATATCCCAATAAGGTAATATTCTCTCTTTCTTTACTCGCATTCGCATTGCAGTTGTACCGACTCACTCGAAGACAGCGTCCACGGCCTCGCGTATCTTGACTATGAGAAACGACTTCTTGCAGAACTGCACGAGCATCTCGATCCTTTGTCAGGACGGCCTCCTCAGCTGGGGCAGAGCGATCAGGTAGACATTGCCGAGGATCGCGCCCACGACCAGTAGCGTCACGCTCACGGCCGAGATGAGCCTGACGAAGCGCACGAAGCTCCTGCCCCTCGCGTCCTTCTTGCTCTGGTTGGGGAAGATGGCGAGGCCGAGGAGTGGACCTGCCAGGGCTCCGGCGACGTGAGCCGCCCAGCCGACTCGGCCGCAGCCAAGGAGCGCGGGCACCGGGAGCGAGGCCACGTCCGCACCGGCCAACAGGAGCACGGCACCGAGCCGCCAGCCGGCGTAGCGCAGCTCACCGTGGCACTGCAACACATCACGCGCCACGTTACCACCGAACTGAGCTTTTGCCTGTTTCTTTGGGATATGGGCTCGGACTGTCTTTTGTCGACTAAATAATATTAAGTGAAGGTGGTGTATGCGGGAGGAAAAAGGCTGCATGCAGTGATTAGTTTGAAAAAGAAATATCGTTCAAGGATCCGGAATTTTTTCATGTTATACGCTCAATGCGCAGAAAACTATATTCACTCTCTTAATTTGATAGTGGAATTTCACTGTCAACATCAGTGAAAACTCAGTCACTGATACAGAAGTTCACTGGAAAAAATTAGTGCATAATATATTACACTAATTTTCGAACAGTGACCTAGTTTTCACTATTTCAAATTAAGGGAGCATAATATTAGCCAACAGTTATTAAATAATTATAATATAATTTAAAAAATAACAATATTGAAGTATATTTACACTATTTCCTACATATAACATATATTAGTATATTTAAAATGTAAAATTGCTTTGATTTTTATGACTTACTTTTATACTCATTTTATTTTCTATATTTTAAAATACGATTAAAGCTCATACTCTGCTCTACTTTCACATGCTGTATATATTTCATCAAAATTATTAATGGTACATGCAATTACGATAAATGTATTTAAATTATAAAATAAATATACATCATGTACTAAAACCAGACACATAAAAACCTGAAAATGATAAAATGATCCAATGATATTCTTTTAAACTAAAGCAAGAAAAGTAAACTAAATCGAAAACATCATGGGATTTTACGAAGGTAAACAAGACACTGAGTAGCGCACACTTTTATCCTCTTTTTTCGTATTTTGCGCCGAAAAAAAGGCAAGATAAAAGTGCTCCAGTTCCCCCGGGGTCGTTGAATAAAATTTTACGAGAGCAAGAGTGAGAGAGAGAGAGAGAGAGAGAGAGAGAGAGATAGAGAAAAAGAGTACAGCATAGCGGAAAAATAAAGCGAAAAAAGGAAAAACTCACCAGATAAAGATGAGCAAGGTGGCTGGTGAGAAGTGCATAGACTCCGGCGGAAGCGCCGACGAGATAAAGGTTCGGCTGCAGTAGCGAGGCACCGAGCGCACCGCAAACTCCACCGCCGAGATAAATCGTACCGACCGCGAGCCGACCTTGCTCCACCTGCGAATTCGCAAAATTTCCTCCTCGTCCACATTATTGAATGTACAGGGGGGGGGGGGGGGGGATGCGGCGGCTAATGGCACTGCCGACCGTTAAATTTATCGGCGCTTTTAAGTATCGCCTTTAACGTCATTATGAAAATGTTATAAAGCTTCGCGTTAGTTTTCATTTTAAATACTCCTCGCCCTCCGCGATATAGCTAATTGCTTTATCTAGAAGAACGTATAACTATCAATTGGATGTTATTATTCGCCGCGTCTCGCGACTTATTTTGTGGAAAATCTTTTTGGTGGCGGACATGTTTTAGTGTATAGCGAGGAATTCGCGGTCGCGCTAATTGCAAATCTGTGTGGCAAAATTCCAAATCGGTCGCCGTAAAACGGAGTCTGTAATAATTGTAAAGTAGTCAGCTTTTTCCAACTCGCTATATACGGGCGGATATCTTGCATTTTAAGAGCTATATATATATACGAATTCATTGATAAAGCAAAGAGCGATGTAATAGATTTATACGGATTTTAAATAATTCTATTTCCATTGTACGGCCAAAGTGCTCTGCAATTTTTATAGCCGAGAGCCGTCATTTTATTGAAATATTAAACAGCCAGTCGAAAGCCCAAGTAAAGTATCCTAGCGTATTGAAAGCTCCACTTTATTATGTAGCATACCGAAAATAGAGTAACGGAAAAGCTAACAATAAACTCCGACGCTGACTTCAAACATTCGATCAACAATTTTTCACTGCATGCACAATCGAAAATCATTGTCGCGCTTTTTGCGCGTTCCACGCCATCCCCTTTCCGCTCTCTCTGACCGACGGATGTGAAAATTTTTCGCTTTCATCGTCGGCTTCCGCTCGCGCGCAAAAAAAAGTAAACTTATATCGGAACACTTATTGAATCGGTCTAATTGGCCTTACCTCCAGTGGAGTGGCCAGTACCAGCTGAATGACCACGTTGAGCGTGAGGTGAAGAGCGTTTGAGTGCAAAAGCATGTAGGAAATAAACCTCCAGCCTTGAACTCGTTGCCGGGGATCGTAGACCAGCCACTCTCGCAGCGTCGCCTCGTCGCCGAGGCAGTGAACTGTTATCTGGAAAGAACGAGCATTTATTTTTTTTATTTTTTTTTTTTTGCTTTTGTCACCACCCGCCGTCTCTAGCTCCATCCTTTTTCTTGCTTTGTCTAGCACGATAAAGAATTGCGCACTCGCGCAGCGAAGTGACCAACTTTCATTACTATATCTTACCCTTAAAGCTAGAGTTTATATCTACTGTACTTTAATGCTAACATAATATATACAGTTCGAGAGGAGGAAAAAGGGTATGGATTTATATGCGAGATGCATCCATTACGGGAATTGAGAATGTCAGGGACATTGCTCGTTTTATGATCCAATAATTTTCTCGAATAAAAGTAGCTATAAAAGTGTCTCAAATGGAAAACGATTTTTGAAAACACACCACCACACAGCAGTGGAAGGAATTTGCTTTACCAGAGGAACTTAGTCAAGATTTTAAAAAGATTTTGAAAAATATTCTTTTCTTCGCGATTATTTGAAAAATTTCAAGTCCACGGAAGATTCTCAATAATTTAATACGGGAGAAAAGAGATTTTAACATTCGGACTTGGATATTTTTTTTTTGACAGACCCATGGCAAGCATTAAAAAGGTAAGATGAAAGGTACGTTTGAACGTACTTTTTCTTTGCACGTCTTGAAGAGCCTGACTTGTTCTACTTAGAAAAATTCAAAGCTGGTAGTATAAGATAGGTAAAAGTTTAAATTACACACAACCAAAGAACTTGGAAGATTCTCTTTAATTAACGAAGCAGTCCAAAATATATATTCCCCTCTTTTGAGAAAATTTTTGATAGCCTGCCACCGAATAAATTACATCCTCGAAATTTCGCACACCAAGCGTCCAGTTCCACGCGCGCACACATACACACATACATAGATGAATAACAAAGGAACGGTTTTATCCGGAAAAAGAATTGCGTCTGTGTTCAGTGAACTCATTTGAAAATGAATGCGCAAGCCCAGGACGAGCAAGGAGTTAATCCCGGTTTTACGCGCATAACCTGTAATGTATAACTATGCCCCAGAGAAAGTAAATTACATCCCCCCGCGGTACACACAGCACACATTTATTGCAGCATCTCGTTCAGCTCAACGTTTGATTACAATGAATTTCGACATTATACTGCACCAAAACAAGGGTATCTCTATCTAGCATAATTTTCCTCTCCACCCACACAATTCAACAAATACGTGGCCTGTATTATGTCCCGGGCGATTGGTTGGACCCTATACATATAGCAATTATTATTTAGGTAAGAGTGGCACATAGGCAGAAACAGAAACTCGCGGGCTTTCTCTCAAGGACCTAAATGGCTTTTCACCGCACCGAAATACAACGGCCCCATAATGTCATCTCGCCTGACACCTGCACTGCACCTCGCCGACACCTGCTCGTGTTGCGAGAGAGAGAGAGAGAGAGAAAGGATTGTATACATATATACATATAAGCGTATCAAACCAGGACGCAGTTTCGATGCAGAGAGAGAGAGAGCGGCGGGCTAGAGTTCCATCATCGTCGCTCTGGTCGGGGCCTAGCTATGCACATTCTGCCGCGGCACTTTAATGAAGATTGAAGAGTGCGAGCGAGCGAGCGGACGAGCCCGAGCGCGAGTGAGCACCGGCTGTAAATAATTATTACAGCGCAGTAGCTCCTCTCTCTCTCTCTCTCGCTCTGGCTTGTTGAGGGATATTAATTATTAACGGGCGCTCGCGGGCCTTTGCTTATGCTCGCGCTCGTCAGCCGTGGCCTCGATATTTCAATTTTGAGGATCGCGGCACACGCCCGCCATGTGTCTGTGATGGTATACGTTGATGCGAGCTCGAGAGTTCGTGCGTGTGCGCGTGCATCGACGCGTGATGAATTTTATTTTTCATATGTGGCGCGCCCGGAAGTACACGATGAGCGCGTCGTGTCCTTTTTAATTTTAAAGCGGCAGACGCGCACCTATATAGAGGATACCGCACGGTTGAAAATCTTTTCCAGTTTTAAGCGCGAGTATGTATCTTTAAAGTTGAACCGACAGATTTTAGGTTTAATTTTTGTGTTAAACTAACCTGGTTTGTTAAAATTGTATTAGTATGTATTGCATTTGACGATATGCGTTTTTTGGAAAATGATTTAAAAAAAAAGCTCATTACTTGCCAGGATCGCATTCTGTACTTTATAAATGGAAGTAGAGACAGAAAAACGTAGAGGCAGAAAAACGTCGAGACAACGATTTTTAATCATTTTTTTTAAATTTTCCCGTTAAATAAAGAATTAAAAATTTTTCGAAAAATTTCATATTCTTTTATGCTGCAAGTGATGACCGCGGACTTCGTAGAATTGCTCAAAACACTTCATTTTATTTCGATCTCGTTTAGATTCTCCTTTTCAAACAATGCGCGGGATGTGCTATGAGCGGAGAGCTTTTTTGAGTTCCCTAGATCCTAGATCTTTATCTTTGTAGTTGTAATGTTTTATTTTTCTAACTATTTTATTTTTCTGACACGATAATTAGATTTCACTTAATTAAGAACGAGAAAAAGTCATAGATTTGTTGAATAAAAATGTATTTTCTTTATTTTAAAATTAATTAAATATATTTAATGTTGAGAAAATTAATAAAATTTAAATGAGTGAATATTACTGTATATCTATTTGAGGCACTCGTACCTGGTACAACATTAAAAGCTTAACTCATTTTAACCTTGATGAGATTCCCAGCATCTATTAATTACTTACAGTATTTTACCCATTCAGAGTTTCAGGACATGATTATTTCAAAAAAACCATAACTCATTGGAAAATAGGCTGCACATGAAAAGTCTGGTACAATTCCTTTGTAAACGCTGCCAAGAATAAAACACGCGCGACGAGGACTTTTAATTTCCAGGAGTGCCGAGACTTGATGCTGAAATCGACTTTGTTAATCGTCGGCCGTATAAAAGGAAAACGGGACCAGTAGCTAACAGCGACAGCAGCGGCGGCAGCGGCACCTGAAAATCCGTCGGCGCGTTTTCTCGTTGGCAAAGCAACGGATCTGCATAAACGAGGACGACGACGACGGCAAAGATGAGAGAAGTCGCGGTAAAAAAAAAACACGTATATAGCTGCGTTGAGAGAGAACTCGCGCGAGGCATGTCGTTGCCACCGCCGACGCCGTATTTCGTGATTCTCGGTGCTTATTGCATTATGCGCTCGTGGCGCGCATAACATCCATTTACGGTGGTCCTGGAGAACGCGGGACAAAGATAGAATGCGAAAGAGGAGAGAGGATAACGGGAAAGACAGATAGAGCACTGTATCTCTTTTTGTCGTCTTATGACTAAAACCTTACGTGACTCTCCTTAATCTCGATTTTGTATTGATCTATGATACTGCTTTATTTCTTTGTTGTTTTTTTAACTTTTATTAGGCACGACGACAACGTTTATTACACGGTAGTGCTGTATTTTTTCGTTATTGAAAATAGTGTCAAACTATAAAAGTCACATATTTTAGCACAAAACAAATTTCTATTATGATAAAAATTGATTTTCAGCAATTTTGATTTTTTTTCGGTAAGGATGATTGTCGAGTTAACGGATTTTCTCCGTGAATTTTTGATGGATCGGGCTGAAACTTCGGGAATTTCCTTATTATATTATAGAATAGAAACGGTCCTATTTTGGGTCATATTGAAAGGCTTCGAAATGGCACATCTCTTAAAATAGCGAAAAACTATTTTTTAGTTATAATTTAGCTAAAAAGACCTCTTTTTGAGCATTGACATAAAAAATATTAATTTCTCATAAAAGTCTTTTCTCTATTGAACCTTTTTTGCTAGGAACGATTCATTTCAAGATGACAGTGGAAACAGTTGTAGAGACAACAACAAAATGCGAGCGTGAAGTGCGAGCAATGTCGGTTGTGCCTTAAATACAAATAGCTTGCACACGATCATCACTGGAATTCATCAGCGCTAGTTACAGTATAGCCTAACAGTTGAACTGTTTCTAATTATTTACAGAAGAACTCCTCTGTAATTATCCCTTTCAGGGACACAATTAATGTGGATATTATATCGCACGGCTATTACTATTATAACTTTACGTTATAATCCCTCCGACACAACAGTTTCTAGTTTTGTTACATGCCCTTTATGCTCTGCATTGTGGTTAAATTCTTCACCTTTTTTCTTTCTTTTTGGTTCTACAGACATTCTGATTATAATTTTTTGAACGCTACAACTTCGGATTGTAGTGAATTTTAAAACCAATCGATAAGATAAACGCATTTCACTCCTGTTCCTAAGATGAATTTCAAAATTCTATCTACATAAAGAAAATAAAACTCTATTCAAAAACTTCTACTTTGAAACTTTAAAACGAGCGAGAAACTTTCTTTTTTTAATTTGGATTTAACTTCAATGTTCTAGAGCTCATTTTAGTTATTGAACATTCTTCTACGAAATAATGCAATTATCGATTCACCACTGAAAAATATCCTTAAATAAAATTTAAAATAGAAATCGTATTTGATATTAAACTTTTATTTCCTGGGTTAGTGATGACAGATAATTATCACCATTATTTTTGCTGCAAATATCTGTTCTATTTCTGACATTCAAAAATAGCAGTATTTATATATATATCAATAGATTCAGCTTACTTTTAAATATTTATTTGATAACTTTAAAATTAGTATAAAGTTAAGATAATAGTGAATTTCTATAATTCGAAATCGTAGTGTTATTTAAAGCAGTTCTATATTTATTTGAATAATATCTACATTCAGAAAACGGATGTGAGTTTCCTCGGTTTAGTTGGTAAAATCTATTTATACGTGCAACTACATTATTGTCTAAATCTTATTCCACATAAAATAATCAAGGCTTCTATCCAAGGCAGGTGTATAATTTTATGTGATAATTAATGTAAAATTCAAATAATGTCCTTTATATCGCACTTCTATATTCCATATTTGTAAACGGTCTAGAACCTTTAACATTTTGCAAAAACATGTACAAACAAGTCTTATTATTTACATACAGAAAATATAGCAATACTCGTTTCCAAGTGGAGAATATCCAGCCTGACCTTGTTTATTATCAACGCTTAAACAAGTAGTCCATCTCACCTCAGCCGTGACAACCCACGCCCTCTGCCAATCACGAAAGAGCTTCGTCCAATCCAAAGCTTCACCTGCATTGACCCATGCACAATTCAAGTTTCACGCTTGCACGCAAATTAGCGTTACATTTAGCTCAGCGGTTTATATAAAGTTTATGCATTTTGACCGTTGCATATTCGCCTGGCGTTCTGGCCGGAGTTTCCGGGGGCAGTGTGTCGCGGAAGGAGCACCGGGGCATCGGCCCTATATATACACATATAGTATAGAGAAGAGTGAGAGGGAGAGAGCGAAGGAGGACACGGAATTATTATCGACCGAGGGGAGGCGCGTGTAGCGAGAGAGGAACGTCGCGAGGTCACCACGAATGCCGTCGTCTGGCAACTTGCTGCGACTCGCCGCCTCCGGCCGTTTGCAGGACGCCTCTCTCTCTCTCCCTCGAAGCGCAAAATAACTCTCTATTTGCCGCATTTAAACCAGAACTAAAGAAAGGCCATGAAAATATCGGTTTACTGAACACGTTCTGCTGCGACGCGATAGTATAAGGCAACCTCCTTGAAGGAAAGGATCTCTCTCAACAGATTTCGTCTTCCCCTTGCAAGATCGCCAACCCTCCCATATACTCGAGCCAAGGATAACTTACTTCAATGATACTGATACAGATCATGAGATAGGGCGGTCTTATCCGGAACTTGGGCTTCCTCGGCATGTGGCGTCCCAGGATGAGTTTCGGCGTCAGCTCGTCCTCCTCGCCTTCGAGGCTCTTGCTGGCGAACATTGGCGTGATCATGGTGGGCGAGTCGGGCGAGTCTGGCGACCCCGTGTCCACGTACGTCTGGTCGGTGAAGTCCGAGGAGATCGTCGACATCGTCGGGGAGCCCTCGAGCAGGGCTGCCTCCACGTCCATCATGGCACCTGTAACACAAAGGTGCGAATTCCATGATAAGAGAGATTTAGATTGTCGATTATTACTGGTGGGTTGGCAGTGAGCTACAAGTATTTACGATTGTTATTTATATTACATTTTCTTCATTTTACTTGTACGATGAGGAGTTCGCTTGATAATAAAAAAAGGAATATGTGATCGGTAACAAACTTTATCAGGTAACTTTATTTGATCAGATTATATTTAAATCAAATTCAAATGCGATTCAGGAAACAAACTTTTGCTTGAAAGCGTTGTTGTTTAGAGTATACCAAATGAAACTACTATCGCGAACAAAAAGGGGGAAAAAAATCAACGCTAAAAAGAATCAGTGCACAAAAAAAAAGCCGAGCTCTGGCTTGGATACACAGGGGAGCACTGATTGCTTTTATTCTCTGGTCAAATGTAGGCTAGAGAAACAAGGGGTGCATGCATATCACAATGAGAACAAATGAGCAAGAGGACACTCGCGGGTAGTCGAGAGAGAGAATGAGTGAGAGAGCTGCTGAACTTGTGAACCTTCTATCCGGGTCACTACTCCTCCTGACCTTTTTGTAGTCCCTTCACCCATCGGCTCTCTCTCTCTCTCTCTCATTCATTCTCCTCTCCCTCTCTCTCTCGCTCTTTCTCACCCACCCTCTTGCCATGATAACGGTCTTTGTTCGGTGCTCGTGTTTTCGCGCTTCGAGAGCTGGCTCGTCCATAGAATTCGGCCTGCCTGAATTATTGGTGGAGCGAGAGCGAGAGCGAGAGCGAGAGAGATAGGGAGAGGAAGGGTGCGCTCCCGGGAAACGCCACCGTTTCCCCGAGAGCAGTTCGACAGCAAGCGAGCGAATCGACAGCATTTGTCTTCCCGAACGAATTTCCACTGTTCAGCCCGCCTGCTTGCATAATTGAAGTACATCCGCCGCTAGACGCTGCTGCTACCGCTGCCGATGCTCGTGATGAGCGAGACCCAGGGCGATGACTAGGACGAAAACAAGCTCTCGTGCAACCGGCCCAGTTTTCCGGTACCGCAACCCTCCTGCACCTCCTACTCTCCCTGTGCAGCCCCTGTACCCCAGCTAACTCTCTCTCTCTCTCTCTCTCTGACCTCGTTAATCGTCTGAGGGCTATTTCATTTGACCCGACTTACGTGACTTGTCATGTCAGCTTGTCTGACCGGGGACCACGTGTACATGTGTTTGCAGGATCGATAGTCGCTGTACGCTTCTAACCTTTACTCTCCCCCCTCCCCCTCTCTCTCTCTCTCTCTCTCTGAGCTAGAGAGAGAGAGAGAGGGAGAGAGATTTGTTTCTAGTCTTATGGTGGGAAAATATATATGGTAGGGTATATTTTAAGGAGAATCGGTTAGCTGAAAGCCATGTGTGATTTAAGGATATTATACCACGTGTGCGTGTGTGTGTGTGTGTGTGCGTATGTGCATGTGTGTTTGAGAGGAGGCATTTGCTCTTTAATCGGGTTAAAAGCCCCGAGGAATTTTAGTGGAGGGTTATATAACTTTCGGTTGAAGTCTTAATGAAGCGCGAGAGCGCGACAATAGTTTAATCTTGGAAGAGACGAGTTCTCTCAACTATTCCTGTTAGGTCATTTTTGGCATTTCGCGCGGGAGATATTTCCAAGTTTCCGCGCGAAAACTTGATAGATTTTTGCGTTTATATAAATGATTTTAGATGATAATATTTTCGATGCGAATAGATATTAAGCTGATTTATAATACTATTATTTGTATATGAAATTTTAACAAGGGAAATAACTCAAACTTTCCGATATTTAAAGAGTTATGAAAAATAAATTGTTAATTTTCATTATACTTTAAATATTTTATTCGTTACTATTTACAAATTTATAAGTTTACCTCCAAATATCGAATTTTCTTATTACAATAATGGAACAACTCAATTCGTTAATTGAATATATATTTTTGGGCGAATCACTTTTACTAATTAATTTCACGCCCATATCCCTTATTGGCCTCTTCGATTCCCCCCAGACCTCCCAAAAAAGTATATTTAATAAAACTCAAATTAACGTTCGCTCACTCGGCAATATCGATTTCGTCAATCTCCTGTCATTCCCCCTTGGTCATAGCACCACCACCACCACTTTTCACACAAAACCAGAACAACACACAAGTATACTCGTGCTCACGTACACTCGATTATCATTTAAAAAGTCACCGGGGACCGTGTCTACCGATACTCTCTTAGCTCGCAACAAAGGAAATACACACCGCGCACATTACACTGCATATAGACGACGATCGCGCCCACTATTGTATACTCGCGAAACAAGCGAATCGTGGGTAGTATCGGAACGTGCGGCAGGTTCGTCTATACGTATAAATGCAGCCGGTACGCCGAGAGAAGCGAGAATGGCAGATCCTGCAATGCGTATAGAGAGACACCGGTGTGTCACAGTGGATCTGCGGAGCCGTGACAACGACTGTGCGTAGCGACTGTATAGTGTGGTATATGTACATCGATGCCGGACGTTAATCGCCTAGTAGGAAAGTTCCCGCGGCCTCGACGCCTCCTGATGCTTAATGAAGCATTGACGCACCCGAGTCCCACTGTATATTCCGGGACTGTCCCTCTCTCTCTCTCTCTCTCTCTCTCTCGCTCGCTCTTCCCTTTACTACCTGGTGCTGCTGCAATGTATTGGCGGTCGCGCGCCGCCTGCTGATCAACATAATAAGCCGCGCCCAGCGGACATCCACACGGAACGTTTGTTAGGAAGTCATTAGGAAGTGTCTGTATGTGTATATGAGCGTGGCTATTGTGTCTGAGATTCTCCGGCCTACTGGAATCCATTTGATTTGTACATCTTATCGCCGTTGATAACGCAATGTCGATAAATTTTGAATGATACGGTACTTTGTTTCATTCTGTGGTTTATTATACTTTGTCATATATGTAATTTGAATAGTTCATTATACGGAAAGAAACAAGTCGTGATTGAGTGAGACATTCAAATGTCGTATATATATCTGAAGTGCGAGGAATCGCGTCAGGAAGTTACACACCCACACAAATTAACTTGCGCTCCAACTCGTGTCATTGAATATAAATTGACATTGTAAAAGAATGGTTACTACCTATTTGTATTTAAAATTTTATCTCGAAGAACGAGTCTATACACAAATTGTTTAAACAATAATTTAGTTTAAGAGAAATTGAAATATTTCGTAACGATTTTTTTCGAAAAACTTTTTTAGGTAATTTGATTATTTCGGTAATTTGAGTACAACTTACATTTACAGGGAAATATAAGGAAACTGCAGTGAAAATCAATACTTCATTGTAGGTAAACATTACGCGTTAAGTACTATAAGCATGAAATACTTCAATTTCAAAACAAATTCTTCTGCTTGACCTACATTATCAAGAACTTGGTTCTTCTATAAGAACGGTTAAATAGAAAACTTTTTTAAGTTTGAATAAAACGTATGTTTCCTGAGTGAATTTTATAAATCTTACTTTTGTTGTATTATAAACATAATTATAAGAGAAATTATGATTTTATTTTCGATTTTTTTTTGTTATCCGAAAAACCATGTCTCAGCTTAATCCCAATTCAAGTATAAATGTCAGTTTACCAATCATGATTAAAATAAGATACTATTCAACCAGATTTTCCATTGATTAAAACAATAAATAATTTATTATATGTAAAAACTGTAACTCTCGCAACATACGAAAATACAAATAACGTATCAATCATGTAAAAGATTCAAACACTAATTCCCGATGCTTATGTACACAAATCCATTCTCTCGTCTCAGCTCGCTCGGCAATTGCCTAAATTCGTAATTTTTTCATTAAATCCAAGAATTCAAAATATCACCGTATATAATCCACTCTAAAAATTGCATCCGCATCATCCCTCGCGTCTTTTGGATTCAAATAAATAAGTTATATCGGAGTTCGGTAGAGCGTATACTCGTACGCGCTTTCTAATAAACTTTTTTAGCTCGCGCTTGCATGTATACACAATATCGCGAGCTCAAACAATACCTCTCTCTCTCTCTCTTTCCCCCCCCCCCTCTCTCTCTCTCTCTCGACTTTCTTCTTACCTCGCTTTTCTTTCCCTGATGTTTTTCGTTCGATAGCGCGGAAGCGCAATGGGAAATGGAACTTTGTAAACAAGTCTCTTTTATGTAGGAAAATAAAACGACGCGACGACAGAGACAAGAAGGTATAAATATATATATCCGGCTAGAGCGAGCGAGCGGAGCGAGCATTGATTACCGAACGAAAAAGGAAATATCTCGGGCTGCTGTTATGAAACTGTTGAGATCAAAGAGATGCGCTTTATACTGTCCCGTCTTTCGCCCTTGTTTTTCTCTCTGTCTCTCTGAGTTGTATACAGACGCACCTATAGAGGGAGCGCGCGGCCGCGTCTCCTGACCCTTTCTCTCAGGCTCTTGGCAATTAATTGAGACAACGTCGAGGCAGCAGTCGCGAGGCAACAAAACAATGGAGCCCGTGTGATTCCGTGCAAGCCGTTGCAGCAGCAACAGCAGCAGTGGCACCGGCAGCGTAGGCAAAGTCACTGCACAGTGGTGGGCCGACGTCTCTCGCCGCGCTATATAACGCTGGAAAAAGCTGCGCAGCTATAGACTCGGGGATATAATGGCACTTGCGAGAGAGAGAGAGAGGGAGAGAGAGGGAGGACTGCACTGCATATATACGGGATAGCTAGAGCAAGAAGGAGGGGAAAAGCCGATGAAAATTCGCGGAGAAATGTAAGAGTTATGTAAGCAAAAGTGTCGCGTGGCAGGCGAAGACAAACGATGGCGGTGGGGGTTTACGCTCGCCTTTATCCGGCGCGCATTACTCAATTATCAGCTGCCGACCAGTTTTTTGTGTGTTCTTTTACTGTGGCCGATGAGCTCTTTCTTATATATCTTGCGAAAATAAATTGTGTTGGTTATATGGTTTGTGTCTTTGAGTAACGATGGAGAGAGATGAATAAATTTTGGAAATTGAATGATTTCACTCCCAGGATAATAGTCAATATTGCAACTACAGGATAGTAGATTAATTAATCTTGTATTCATTTTTATTTGATTAAAGAAGCTCGCTTGACCTGTTTTCTTATGGGGCTACATATTTAACACACTAGTAATTCGTTCAAATGAATTACAATCTCACGGCTACAGAGTATATATATATATATATATTATATGAGGATTTTTAAACAGATAATTGAATTATAAGAAAAGTAACCTGCACTTGTATTTTTTAAATACATTTAATGTATGCATGAAGTTCATATATTTTTAAATTAATATGAAATATTCTTTCCTTCGAATAAATAGATTTAAAAATAAATTTGCAAATCTAATAAATTTAAAAAATAACGATAGTAAAGTCAAGATTAAATGCATTTTTCCAAAACCACTAACTCATCATGTATACTAATCATTTCTTTGGCAATGAATTCATTTTGTATAACATTTTATATCTATCGCATCTATAAGCAGCGTGAATTTCGTGTTATATTCACAAATGACTCGTGACGAAACATTGTCACCTCGCGCAGGCGAAATAATTCATTCGCAATTATATCAAATATTTTGCGTGCGTCACGCGCTGGTAACGTTGTCACTACAGTTTTGGCCCGTGGCAGGGCTCTCGCGAGAACCTATTTCGTTCTCCCTCATTCCGGTTCTCTAGCGAAATCGTTAATCAGTTTTCATTTGATACAATAATAATCATCATCGCTCCGAGCAAATGATGTTTAAACATCGTTTCGCGGGCGCGGCACCACACGAAGCCGGAGAGAGACAGAGAGACGAGGAGAGAGGTTGGCCATAGAGAGAGAGTGAGAGAGAGAGAGAGGCATTTGTTCGCGTCAAACGTAAATCAATGCGATTTTGTACGTATATGACGAAGTAGCGCATAAAATTACCAATATGTAAATGAACTTTACATATTGCGAATACGCTTGCGCATTTGAATTCCGCGCGTGAATTCAAGTTGGAGAAAGGCGGAATTCCTGAAAAGGGCTACGAAAATTGTACACCACATTCATATATGTCGTAGCCTGTGTGTGTGTGTGTGTGTGTGTGTGTG
>UELV01002592.1:0-10372 GCA_900490015.1 Megastigmus stigmatizans
TATATATATATACAGCATACCTATATATATAAAATACGATTCAAGCCGGATAAGTCATTTCCATTGTAAGATTAAGAGGGTCTCTTTCTCTCTTTGCGCGGGGGCACGAGATACTTTTCAAGAGGAGCGGGAGAGGAGATGGAAAGGAAGAGTTCTCTCTCGCGCGCCGCCAGGTTCCACCTCTGACACTGCAAATCTACGCGAAGGTCTCTCATCCCCTGCTCGAGCTCTATCTATCTTTCTGCTCTCTCTCCCTCTCTCTCTCTCTTCCTCCTTGTCACTTCTCCTCCAGCGAGATAAATTCGATTGATATCACTTGCGCTTCTCTGTTAATTAAATCCAAAGTCCCTCCTTTAATGTTCGACCAGTAGAGCAAAAACAAATGAGATTACTGCCCCCCCCCCACCACCCCGGACACACCCGCGGAGCTTTTCTTTTTTTTATACCTCTCCTTTTTTTTTGCTTTAATTAAAAATGATCGACCTATAAAATCCATCATGAATCATATAAAAAGAGCTGCAGCTTTGAACTTTAGCACGGTCGCGCGTCGTCAGTCGATAGCCCAATTCCGTAAAACTTTACACTCTCGCCTATCAATTATTAGTCGATTCGGAAATTAAAGCATCCCACTTTATGAACCGTAATTTGAGAAGAGAAAAAAAGATCATCAATTTCCCGATGGAAGATTATTACATTTTTAATGCCTCGTTAAATTACTTTGCGCCCCCCCCCCCCCAAGTTTCACTTCCTTACTTCATTACTCTCCCTCTGTCCCGGAGTTTTCTTAAAAAGTGTAAGGAATATGAAAAGGTTATCACTGACTTTAATACGTAGGGGGGAGGGGGCACGGGGGAGAGGAGAAGTAAGAGAGTAAAAAAAATAAATATAAAAGAGAGGGATCTTGAATGGTCAATGGGTTGAAGATACGGGAGAGAGGCACACTGGATCTTTTGAAAGCTGCTACGTTGGCTATACGTTAGAAAAGGCATATCTTCTTTCGCCGGGTCCTCGACTTTTCTAGATGTATATATATGTACCTATATATCTATATATATAGGAACAGTCGCGGCGTTTTATAAAAGTGTTCGGCAGCCCTTATCAGAGCGCTTTAATCCTCCGGCGAGTCGAGAGGGAACTTATAACCGACAGCATAACTCCACTCTCTCTCTCTCGACTCTCTTTTTTCTCATCCTCTCTCGCTCTCTGCACTCCTACTTTTCTTTCTTATACCTCGTCATTCTCCTCCTCTTCGTATCTAGCTTTTCCGTCCCAATACCACCACCACCACTCTCTCTCTCTATCTTCTTTTTCCACATTCTTGATCTCACTCTTGCTTTCTTCATTATCCGTGCGACCACGTTTCTCTCATTACCCCCGCGTGGTATCTGTACTGAAAGAAGGTGTTTCCCGATAAGCTGACCCGTTTTTTTGACTCCTTCTTTCTCTCTCCCGCCGTGATATCGCTGGAATGCAATTATCGTCCTCCTAACTCGTGTCCACATTTTTTTTTATTTTTCGAAAGCATTCGGCATCGAACGTTTTGCGGTGTGTGTGTACTTACTGCTTGCGTGTTTTGTACTTATTACGCGCGTTAAAAAGTTGAAGAAACTCGACAAATTCATGACCTAAATTATATGTGCTACACGCGTACGCCAGCGACGCACAATTCTCGGTGGTCGTTGGATGGAAACCAGATGCGGGCAGCTTGATGCATAATGGAGATAAATCGTAAAAGTTGCAGAGGCGCGCAGCTACTTTGATTTAACCAACTTGTGTGTTAGTTTTGTGCACCGCAGATTCGAGAGCTCTCCGTTGTGTTTGCATCGCTTTTATTATTATTAACTCTGGTCATTAAATATATGTGTATTCGGAGAAGTCGATCACTTATCAGCATACGTGTACCAGTGCATACGTGTAGAAATCAGTTTCTATTTATAATTCAAATTTATATAGAAAAGCGTTGACGTGTACAAGTATGAACTTATTGTTTTTCAGATAAACTAGTTGCTAATGGATAAATTAATGTACAAAATGACATGAATTCCAGCTAAAGCGTCAAACTTTCATTATCAATGACACAGTTCTGGAATATGAAATATCAATATCCCCGCATCAAGCCATTTCCTTCGAACCAGAAACATTTCCCACATTGTCTGTCTCTTCCACCTCACCCTCTTTCCTCCATTCAGCTTCCCTGTACAGCTTTCAGTCTTGCTCATCGGTCCTATTCAAGAGCAGTCTAAGGTTTAAACGGCCCGGCCTTTGAGCGGCCTCGAGCAATTTCGACATCGATTCTCGCGTTTCCTTTAAACGGGATGATACGCGGAAATTCACGGCGACCCACAGAGCTTTTCGCTTAACAGCCGTGTTCCACACTATCGCACGGTCTATACTCTCGACTGGACATGATTATTGGTAGAGGTATAAGGAAAATAAAAGAACGCGAGTAATAACTAGTTCTCTCTCTCTCTCTCTCTCTCTCTCTCTCTCTCTTTCTCGCTATAGCTCGATATCTTGTCAGTGTAAAGTTGGGAGCTCGGTGAACGAGAGAGGATTTCGGATGATGGGGAATCAGTGGGCGATTGAATTATTGCGCCCGATCCAAGAGAGAGAGAGAGAGAGAGCGCGTTATCAATCGTGAAACGATTGAGCGTCACGGTACATTTATTGGGTGGAAAGAGGGTTGAGACTGAACAAAATTGATAGCCCAGGCCATATTATCGTGTGCTTACGAAAAGATGCTCCTTCTTTCCCCTCTTTCTATCTCTGGCCGCGTTTTTTCTTTCTTTTTGTTACTCGCCATCAGCTTTCTTTTAGACGACGGCGAGTAAATTGAATTGTATCGATTGTACGAGACGGGTTTCTCTTTCTCGCACGCGAGATATTCCCGGAGATTTATTTTTGAGGTGGTACGAGATAAGCCTAGTGATCTGTAGGGGGATGCCGCTGAAGTACGTGTGGTTCATTCAAATTTTCTCGTTTAGAATGTGCACGATGACTTTATAGAATTCAACAGCGAACTATTCACTTTTGATGTATATCGCGTATACACCAAATGTACTGTGCATGATTTAATTGTAATCAGAGCATGACCTATTGAACGTTGCAATTTTTTGACGTTATGAACTGGCGTTACGCGATAATCAATGATTCGATTATATCTTGAATTATACATATTGTCATATACGGAGCAATGACTGTCAGAGTCACGAGCATATACGAACGACTGCATTTTAAAACTAAAATTCAGTCAACAAACTTTCTACGCATATATAATACACGGCGACAAATGATTTTCCAAAAGTATATAAGCCGAAAGATACCGTACGAATGCAGGCACGCGCACCATTTATATGTACTCGCTATAATCGCTGGCAAACGCCCATTGTCGCATCCATGGCGTTTCTGAAACAATAGCGAATCGCGCAAAACAATGGTCGCCAGCCCTCCCCCCGATTGTAAAAGCCCACAATCGCACACGATATATATATATATACGCGCGCAAACTGCGTTTCCACGATTACGAATTCAATGGCTCCCATCACCACCATCATCATCATCATCTGCAACATAAAAAAAGCAAAAATCTGCGAGGCTGAGAGCTGTACTTTTCCAAATATAATCGCTTTAGCAGTACGCGCGCGAAAGAGAGAGAGAACTCCAAATATCTCGCGCTGCACTAGACACATTTAGAAACTCGTGGCATGGGTGGTGTGCGTAGCTTAAAAGTTTTAAGCCCAGCAACAAATCTCTCGCGCTCATTGGCGTTGTCCCGCGGAACTATTATTGTGCGCTAGAACTGCTAAGCGGAATACATTTTGTGTGTATGTACGTGCGCGAGCTCCGGGGAGTACTTCAAGCGTCTTTTAGTCGCGATTATTAAGGTCCGCTGGTACTCGAGTGTATAATATTTCGAGTCCTTTGTTCGAGTGGGGCATTTGAGTTTTTGCAATTTCAGAATATTTCAAAAGATCTCGTGGTAAGTGAGTTGGATACTGTCTGGTCATTCTACCGATGTTTTAATCGGTTGTGTTTTTGGTGTGTTTTGTAATTTTGCTGGCGCGTAAATTTATCGATGGCATGGAAATGACAAATGATATTGTCGATGAAGCTGGACGGACGAAATTTTGTCAATTGACAAGGAGAGAAGTTGATTTGAAGTTTTTAACTCGAATGAAAATACTACGATGAGAGGGTTGATTCCAAACTATACATGTGAATTACAGACGGAGGCTTTCTTTTTATAATACTCGTAAAAAAAGATTTTTCTTTTCCAAGAGCAAAAAAAAACATATATCCATCGAATTTAAAAGGATTTTAATTAAAATTTCATAGACGCCAGGGATTGATCTGGTTATCGGGACTTTGAAAGGTTCCTAACACGAGATTATATATAGATGGGAATAAAAGATTATTCGCAAACACGGGTGAGAGCTTTCGGGAGGAAAATGTGTATTTTATGGAAACATTAACGAAAAACTGATTACCGAGTTGCGTGGGAGAATGGACATATTCTGCCCCAACGGATGTGTATTAAAATTTTACAAAACCCTGGAACGACTCTAACTGTTTGCTTCGATCTTAATGAAAAGCAAACTTGATTATCGGCACATATTATATTCAGTCAATTGTTAAAAAGCTTGAATAAATTATAACACGTATATACGCGAATGTGAATATTTCGATTTACGACTTGAGCTTTTTCAGCAACGTTAAAAATGTACAAACTGAATATGAATTAAATCTTGTGTTTTCTACAAATACGTTAGTCATTTTGGCATAGAATTCATCATAAAATCCATGCAATTATACTACCAATCTACGAGACTGCGGAGCATTTCTAATTCGAAACGAGATCGGTAGCATAAGCGCACAATTTCATTTGCACGACTCCCAGCGAATGATCGTTCGCGATGATCGTGAAAATAACTCAGGCTCCTCGGCTATAGGACGAATTGAAGGTATATAAGTATAGCGGGGGGCAAGCAGCTGCCAAGTGAATTTCGTATTAACGGTGCAGAACGGCAGAGAGAGAGAGAGAGAGAGAGAGAGAGGCTTTAGCCTCGATCGTTTCGTATTCGTCGCTTTCATGGCTCGTTTGACATTTCGCCTTTACGCGGCTGCTGCTGCTGGGAGAGAGGGGTCTGCGTCCACCTGTGCAGTTATTAGCAATAAAACCAGTTACGTCAAAATTCTGTCAACGCTTATAGGCTCGCCTGATACCTTCAATCACGCGTTGCCCTTCTCCCATACAGAGATCCATTTCACACTGAATCACTCCACCCACACGCGACCTCGCAATATTCGCGTCCTCTGAACGCGGCTCAAAGCGAATCGAGTTACCGAATTCACATTTAAAGCGCGACGAGAGAGGAAAAAGATATTGTGTACAGTGTGTATATATATACAGTATATATGTGAGTAGTAACGACGATTGTAGATTGATATAATAATATATTGCGACAGAGTTTATGGAGTTTACGCTATGAATATGAGTAACGCTGATATTAGCTTTGATGTCGAATGTGGGGCTATATTGACAATGAAATTGCTGGTGATCAATTTTTTTACTACGAAATTTTTTTCCTAAAGGTAAGGTTGATGTTTTATGGTTTGATTGCTGTACATTTCATTGGATTATGTTTAGTTTGAGTAACAATATCAAAAGTAATAGGGTATTTGAGACTATTGCAACAAAAAATATACTGTCGGATACGTAATAAGCGCTTAAAAGTAGTATATTGCAGACAGACTATATAAAATAAAACAAAGGTCGTATTCGATTATTTTTATAAAATAACTTGCAGATAACGATGTACTACAAAATCACTCCGAGTCACAAAACTAACTCAACACAAAATCAATTTACTCTTATCATTAAACATTAGCCTATAGACACATTACCCTCCTTAATCGAATAAAAACTGCGCGACACCCAACAAAGTTCCTAATCCCAGAAAACACGATTAGCTACACGCCTCTCCTCTAAAGCGTGGAAGAAAAAAAAATGAAAACATCGCATTATATTTTTTTTCTTCCACGCAGGCGATCGCGCACGGTCAAAAGTTCAACGCACGTCAGCTGGCAACATCGTGGCGCGCATTAAGTTTTGCCTCTGAGCGGGGCTAATCGTCGAGAGGAGCGCGGGAGGAGGAAGAGGAGTCGGAGGGACGTCTTTATTTAATTACCTCGCGAGTGCCTTCATCCTATTTAAGCGAATCCCGGTGGGAAAGAAACAAGTCGAAAGCCTTACGCTTCTTCGCCTTTCGGCGTTTCGGGATCTCGGCGAAATCACTCGACACGAAAACTTTTCTCTCACGCTCCCAGCTATATACGGAGCGGAGGTTCTTCTCTCGGCTGTATAGACACATTTGTAGCTCCCGCGCAATCTTTCCCTCTGCGTACATTTTTCTTTATCTTGAAAAAACAATAGGAAGCTTTGCAGGAGAGGTAGGAAGGTGAAAGGTTTGCCTTTGCCAAAGGAAATGCAAATATTTTTCAAGATCTGTGTGTGTGTGTGCTCGCGACGTTTATTTCGCGCAAAATCTGTTTTTATTATATTACTTGGAGCTTTTTTTTTACAAAAAAAAGAGAGATTGAATAGGCGTAAACGTTTTTGGAGTAGACTGTCGTTTTTCGTGTTTCTTAAACCACTGTGCCATAATTGTTTGTTCAATTATTATTAACTGCCTATTATTAATTCAATGGAACGATGCTCAATTTGAATTATTAAAGCGTTATAAATGTGTATACAATTTAAATAGTGCATATAATTCGTCAAAGTTCACTCAATTTTATAAATGCTCCACGTCGGTAATTTTCCTCTCTTATAAAGCCAATTAAAGTAGTAAAAAAAAATATGTCCGTCAATATTATTATCCTCAAATGAAACTTTCCTCGAAATAATTGTCCTCAATTCGCACACAACTGTCCAATCTTCTCGGCGTACGTATAAAAAGACTGGCATCGACCAAATTATCGACTTGAAATTTTAATATCCCTTGACGGAAACACAGTTTTTTCCTCACTCCCCTCCTGCGCGGAAAAATAGTCGGTAGAATACGAGCCGCAATGGCATACCAAGCGAAAAAACATTCACCCGAATCCCGCAAATTCTCACTTTCCAGCATACCCAACAATTCCACACCCACACACACGCGATTTTTCTCCTTTTTAAACACAGCATAAATGCGCGCATAGATCACCCTGTATATACATATATACAGTGCACACTATATATCCGCGTATAGCAGCATCAGGTAGTCGCGAATGAAATTATGCGGCTTATATCCGGGCCAAAGGCGGTTTTAATGATTGATTTCGACGCGCGGCCCGCAAGTCACCTGGCTATACAGAGTGAGCCTGATGCAGTTAGTCCGCGGTTTTGCTTTTATAATGCCTTCGTCGAATTTTACCAGCCGTGCAGTGCGCCAGCGACGTTATATATGCTGCGGTGTTGACGTTGGCTTGGATTCGTTTGGTGCGCGATTGTTGCTTTATCGCGAGGAGAAAGAGAGCGGGAGACGAATGAACATACGCGTACTCGCGAAACTCGAATAGGTTTTAGTAGTCGGAGAGCAGTTTAGAATTGTGATTCGTTAATTAACGAAAATTTGAGGGAGAATACAAACGGTAGCGAGTGTTCACGCGTTTGTTTTGCCGCGGACGCGTAACACGAAGATTCGCAGGGGCTAAAAGTTCAATTAGTCGAATTACACAGTTGAAAATCTGTTGATTGTTTAGTCGACGTTTGCCCCTCGCGTTTGCCGTTCGACCAAATAAAGCTTATTAGTACAGAATTCAGCTATATAGATATAAATAGGAACTTTGTATGACATAATGTGAAATTGGATTATGATAAATATAGCTTGTATAATGAGGTTGAAATTCAAAACTAGCAGCAAGCAAAACTCGTCTCGATTGGTTTTCAATTAAGAAAGTTCATATACCAACATTTATAGGTGTGCATGGAATCCACTTGGAACTATATTATACTGTAAGGTTATACAAAACTGGTGATAAAGTAGGACAAAGTAAATATACAATACTCGGCGAAAGATAAAGCACAATGGTTACTAAAGTAAAGTCAAAAGTACACTTGGCATATGATTTTCTACGGAGATATATATAGATGTATATATTGTAATGAGAAACAGAAAAGCGGGTCTCGCGATTTGAAAGTCTTTGTATAGCTCGCGAAATCGAACGCATTACACACGCAGCACCGAAGTCTATATACCAGAATCAATATACTCTATCTCCTATACCCCTCGTTCTTTTTCCCCTTAAAAGTCACTTAAAAATTTTTAAACTCCCAACTAGACGGACGTATATATATATACGGAGGTGGAGGAGGAGGAGGAGCAACAAGAACTTTTTAAAGCGAACGGCCTGGTGCGGAGCACACGCGCGAGCACCGAGAGAGTAGAGCGTCGTATTATATAAGAATGCAAAAATACTTTTCGGCGAGTTGCCGCTGCCGCCTCCTCCTCCTCCACCTCCGTCGTCGCTTACCGGTGAACAACCCCGGGTTGCGCGAGCGCGGTGAAAAACTTTCTTCCTCATCGATTCCCATACTTTCGTATATACAAGGGAGCTTTCTTCTCCTCCTCCTCGTCGAAGCCTTCCAATTACAGAGTGAAAAGTGTGCGTATCGTTACAGCTGCACGTTATGCCAGTTATAAATATGTTCATTTCTTTTTGTGTGCGGTGCGGATACTCTTTCAGTCTGTAATGGAAGTTTGGGTGTATGGTTTCGCTTTAAGGTAGCCAAAGGCAAATCGTCGAAACGAAGCTTTAAAATGTCTCATCTGTCGAAAGGTGGTTTGTTCATCGTTACCATTCTCAATGGGGTTATTCGGAGGGAGGGGGGTACACAGCTATTGCGACGTCATTACACAAAAAGGTATACAGAGACACCAGCAAGGAGGTTGAACAGATGAACTGAGATTGCAGAGCGATGCGTGACGTGAGCTGGAAGGAGCGTTTTGTTGAAACATATAGACGATTACTGTTAATAAATTATCTTTAGTCCGATTGAAGATGTTCATCTACGCCGGTTAACAGAGGATTACTCGTGATTTTGTCGATTACTTGTCTATCGAATAGAGCACGTAACCTCAAACACCATTACTATAATGACCGTGACATATAATATCTGTTAACTTTACATGTGGATCGTCAGTTAATTTAATCGGCAAATTTACGTAATTACCTGCTATCGCGATCACGCGCAGCGCTGTCACTCATTAACTTGTCAATTATAACGTTAACGTTATTGCTATACAAACACATTGTAGCGCATCTATATCAAAATTGAAAATTATAAACAACAGAGAATTTGGTCGCTATATGTTTCGTCAATCGGAGGCATTATGTGGTTTGGAATAATCCAAGGATCCCAGAACACTCTTTTCAATTTCAATACTCTAATTTCGAATTTATCTTTTAGTTTTACGGCAAAAAGTTTCTATTGAACTTGGAACACCAGGATCATACTCACTTTTTATAAGGCTACTTTATGATTATGTGAGTTAAGGTCTGGATATCTGTTGACTTTCTACGCGGTACGAAAGTCAAAGTTCAGCCCTGAGTACATCATTGAACTTATGGAAGATTAATTTTAACACAAGCTTTACAATCACTACTGGTATAAGACTAGTTTTAGTCAATCATTGATTCAAAATTTGTTAGTCATGTGCATAAAACTTTTTGGCATATAGCAATCCAATAAACCACAGACACCAAGAGTCGTCACTTGAAAAGAAACACTTGTGCGATCCACATAACGCCAAGATTTATTTCCTCGCCAGCTCACATCGCACAGCACCGAAACAAAAGGACGCAATTACTCGCAAAAAATACGTGTGAGAAAAAGATGATTCAAAAAAAAAAAAAAAATTAACGAAAACAAAAAGAAAAAAAGAATATTAAAGAAGAGATCAAGAATCGCTCCTTACTCATCTGGACACATCGGTCCTCTTCTCCATAGCGTTGACGCTCGCCCTCTGGCACTCACGCATGTGGAATAGCGTGAGGAAAAACAGTTTGGCCGCTTCCTCAAACGGATTGCCAAACAAAATAACAACCGAAACTCAAGCTATTTCTCGGCACTGTATACAATCAAGGAAAGAGAGCGAGAGAGAGAGAGAGAGAGGGAGACACACACTTGAGCGACACTTGCGTGATGGCGCACGTGCGTGTGTGTCAACGAAATGGTATAATATAAAAGAGTCCCGGTGGCCGACAGTACCGGCGGCTCGAGGCGAACTGAGGGCAACAAGAGGCGCGCGCGCCAGTCTCGCTCTACTGCTGCTGCTGCTGCCGCTGCCACTGCTCAGAGAGAGAGAGAGAGAGAGAGAGAGATAGAGAG
>UELV01002592.1:11430-35867 GCA_900490015.1 Megastigmus stigmatizans
CCCCCATTCACTGCTTTTTTCACCTAGCACCAAAATTAATTAAAGAAAAATCTCCCGTAAAGCTTCAACTCCCAGCTGTACAGGAGTCCGCATCAACAGCTGCGAATCTCCAACGCGCACAGCCAAATCAACCGGCAGAGCTCAAAAGGAAAGCTTGCAGTAGAAGAGGGAAAGAAAGAAAGAGGTGGTCGCGTCCGTGTCCGTTAATTATGCACCTCTTTTAGCCCTGACGCCCGACACTACTACGTCATATAAAAAAGTCTCACTTTCTCTCTCTCTTTCTTTCTGTCATACCGCACAGCACATAGAGATCGGGGGCGCGACGAGTGTCATGAAGTTCCCGCTGCTCTCCAATTAAGGGAACGCTTACTTTTCCGTCACCGTCTAAATCTCGTATATACATTTCTTCCTTCCCCTCCTCCACTTATTCTTTCTTTTCCTTGCGGTTACATCGCTCTTGTGTAGGTAAGTATCGCGTGTCGGTGTGTATAGGTCAGGGAGTGCAATAAGGTGCTTCGGTGAGTTTATGGGGGATGCACGGACTAGTTGAGTGCTCCGACTGATGGAGTTGACCGCGTTTGCAGTGCATATACGCTTCGAGTAAAATGTGGAAAGTCCTGTTTCAGTGAATGGTAATTTGAAGATGATGAACTTTATCGTTTCATCGCGTGTAACTTTTATCGTATAGGCGAGGACCGAAATGAATCGGAATTAGTTTCTAGTGCAACGGCGGCATCTCGAAATTGCTATATATATAATCCGTAAGCCGCGACATAGAATTCGAAATAGTGCGACGTTAGTTCGAAGTAGCGAGGCATGCACAGTGATGAGACGCGGAAGTGAGTCGGTGGATGTATATACCGAGAGGCTACGTATGAAATTGATTCAAACAGAAGCCAAACTAAAGTTCCTTCAGACTCCCGTGTAAGTGAAACTAAGAGACCACCAGCCTTCCCTTTAGTATTCCGCGATAATGAAAGCAAATTGTGGTATAGCGATGAGGATCCGCACAATATTCGCGGTGAGTTATGAACAGGCGATTGTCTCAAAAACTTTGCTGGGACCTTTTTTTTTGTTAATTACGTAGAATAGATAAGAGTACGTTTTAATAGTTGCGGTAGGAAATATTATTTTACAACAATAGGTAGACAATGACTTTTTTTCCGTAGAAGCTTCCCGTTGATGCAAATTCCAACTTGGTAGTTGACAATATACTAATGGAAAAAACGCGATTCCATAGTTGTATATTCATGGAAAATAATCATTCCTTTTGTTGTAGAAAATCCTGACCGAGGGCAATTCCACGCAAATGACTTTTTCATAAAATGAAATTTCCAGATGTGTAAAAAAATCCTGACACAAACATTGCAAGAACCCATTTGAAAAAGCAATCCTCCATCTTTACAAAATGTTAAAATTATCTATATAACTTCTAGCTTCTATCAAGAATTTCTCAATAATAATACACGAAACATTTTCCATCGCTACGCGCCAAAGCAAAGTTTCACGCCTCCGAGTCTTTGTTCCGCATCCCTCGCTCTCCCCTTAAAAAAAAGCCATTCCCTACACACACACACACACACACACACATGTAGACAGTGTACTCGTAACGGTTCAAGCCGTGCGCATCCGGCGGCTAGTGTATAAACTCGGTCTGCACCTGACTCTCCTTACACGCTCCGAATACTCCGATAGCGACGCGTGCGCCGAGGTGCGTGCACATACAGCCAACTGCATCCACCTGGTGCATCTAGTTCGCTCTCTCTCTCTCTCTCTCTCTCTCTCTCCTTGTGCGCCGGTGAGATTGATCGGCTGATTGTCCCTTCCCGTGCATTGTTCGGCAACGGTGGCTAGAGAGGATCTTTCGCGCGCGTCTCTGCGAGTAGATACGCTTTTATATGCGGCCTTTCACTCGGCGCCTCTGTGCTATTTTTCTTATAAGGTCCATGCTGCTGCTGCTGCTGCTACTGAGAGATTAGCATTTTTTTTTGTACGATAAAATGCAATTTTTCGTTCGTTCGGTGTCGCGCGGCAGGCATTTTGTGGTACATTTAAACTTATAATCGATATATTCAGAATTATAATTGATACCGAAATGTAATTGTTACAGCTTTAACTATCGAGCTTAAGCCGAGGAAATAGCAAACGATACTCTCGACTCTCGCGTATGCGCACACTTTGGATATATTATAAAATCTATTGATATAATGCGCGAGAGAAGGGGTAGATGCATTATTAAGCTTACGACGCTATAAGTCAAAGGAGGTTATGAAATTTTAATGCGAGCTCTCACTGGGCGGATACGAAAATTGGCAATTTAAATAAGCGCGTTAACCCCTTCATTAAAGTATATATATACGAAGAGACAATAAGTCCCGTAAGTCCGATCGCAAAATGTATAATTAATAGCCGGGGTATCTGTTGATAAATCTTTGCCCGCACGTCGACAAATATTCAATTCATTGTGCAATTTCAACTTCCTAAATTTTTGTTTTATTTATCGAACACAGCCTTGACTGTACCGCGCCACAAATCGTGATTAATGGCACTTTCAGTGATTCCATGAATATATCTTTTTCGTACTGACAAACAATAAAGGAAATTATGTATACACGCTATAGTCGATTAGGAGAATTACGATGTGTCAGCAAAATAAGTACGTTACTTTCAATTTTCATTGTTTCATCGTAGAACTTAATACATTATTAGTGGTAACAGTGATTTACAACATGTTTTTCCATCAACTTAATTGTTTATCAGTATGATCAATATTATTTTCTTTTTGAATTTCAAATCTTTTTTGGATGCACGTAGAAAAGAAATTTTACACAGAACTTGAGAGTTATTTGGAACGTTCGAGTAAAAAAGGAATTTTATTGCCATTGTACAGTACTTAAGCTTACTTTAGTGTTCCAAATTGCACCCATTTTGTGTCCTTTTTTTCTCATTAGCTACAACCAGTTTATTTACATCTAGCTCTTTATTTACTCTAGTTAAAAATACTGTCACGCTCTACGAAAGCTTTAATTAATTGTCAGTGATAATTCTTGCAACAATAATTGAAAACCACTGCCATTGTTACTCTATATACAACCAACGCTAACCGCATTTCCACCGCGGAGAAACGCCTCTACCATTTTTAACTCGCTCCTTCCTTTCGCCCCAACAAAAAAAGGGCAAAAAACAATCCGTATCAGCTGGAATTACGAATCCCTTCATTAAAAGAGGATTCCTTTGACCGCCCAACCGCAATAGGATTCCATTTTTCCTCGGAAACAGAAAATTCGCATCCTCGTACCCCCAAGCAAACCCGAATTCCCCCCCATACCAAAAAAAAAAAGAACCTCGTATATACTTCGCGTACCTACGTACAATATGTCGCTGCACCGCCTTTAACCTGAACAAAAAAAAAAGAAAAGCAAACAGAGAGAAAGAGAGAAAACTTCCGGGGCTCGTAAAACAACGAGGCATAAATTGCCGGGCGTGACGATGTACAGTTATACGCGGCGAGTGAGAGAGAGAGAGAGAGAGAGAGAGGCCGCTTTATCGGATTGGCGCACTTATGCGAAATGGCCCCGGCGATTATTACGTTAACGTCTCGCACTACCGATGTGGTATATGTATATAGGGAGCCATGCGTCCAGCCGCATTAATTTCGTCCAGGAACCCCAGCCCCCGCTGATGCCCCGCGAGTTTTATTGCGCACGACAATAAACGACTGCTAAGAGCTTATTTCAATTTGCCCCCGCGATGATGTAACGATACTTATGTGCCCACTATATATAGGTATTTTATTAATTTAAAGGGGCCGAGCTGAATATTGTGCATTATTACGGGCGAAATTGATTTTCGAGGAAACGATGCCGTTTTATTCCGTTAGCGAGGCGCGCGCGAATTACGAGGAAAATAGATTTACGCGCTTGCAGCTGTGCCGAAGCAGCAAAGTAATTTTTCCTTTGTTCTTAGTGTGTGATTTGCCAAATCTTTGCTTGATTTTGACACCTATAGGTTCCAAAAAGCTTGAAATTCATTCTTAATTATTAAAATGCTTGTATATGTGGTATCAAGCGTGTGTCAGCTTCTTGCTTTGAGAGCGACATGATTAATGTCCGCGAATACCTAATCCAGAAGCGCCAAAAAGACCTTGCACCTGGTGTAGCTAATGATGGATATATGCAACGTTTCCCTACATCGTTATGCACTTAGGCGGATCGGTGGAAAAAGTCGTGGATATATCAAAGTCCTTTAATTGTGTTCATTCCAACATACAAGAGGACCTTAGCTTATACTTAGAATGTGAGATGACTTGTATAGAGATGGAATTTATAATCAAAATTGCGGTAAATTCAATGTGGAAAATCGCGTGATTTACTGAAATACTCATAACACATCACGTCATGAGAGATAATTTTACTTTGTACATTCGAACGTCTCCAATTCTACGTTGAACTCTACCTATCTTGAGAAAAGTACAGCATAATGACGTATCGAGTTGAAAATGTAAAAAATTCGAAAAGAAGGTATGTAGAGCTCGAACCAAAGTAGTTTCGAAATAAAGAACTCGCCAGCGTCTCGTTATCTGAATGACCAAAAAGCATCTTCAAAAGTACCGCGTGCATCCGAAAAGAAAACGAAAAAGAAAAAAGAAGACGCACAGGTTGGCCGCAAGACTACGCGTGGTTCAAGTACACATATATATATATATAAAAACAGGATAATTCCGCATACGCAGAGCGTGTAAAATAACTTGCATAAGGCACGTAATGTCGGGCAATTACAAGCGAGCTCGCATAACTGTATTTCGCTCAGCGACTCCGTACAATTCGCATTGTTATATGCGCTTATATATAGCGGAGCGCAAAAGGTTGAACAACGTGTAACGAGGCTATATACGTTTTATATTACTCTTCTCTCGTTTCTCTTCTTCTTTTATTATTTTTTCCCCTTTTTTTTTCAATTTCCCATTTTTTACCTGCCGCCCTGCGTGTGCTTCTTTCTTGGTTTATGGAAATTGAAACGACTTACGTGCCCGCGCCTTGTTATCGTTCGCGTGGAATGGATCGATTACGAGTCCAATTAAGATTTTTCAGAAAAATCGTGACTACCTGGTGTTTTATGCTTCTGAATTTTGTACTCACCTGAAACATATAAAACAGAAAAAATGAGTTAGTTGTCGTACGAAGAATTAGTAACATTATTATAACTAAAACAGCAGACGACGATTTTATATTTTTGTGACGTTGTAAGTAAAATTTAATTCTTAGATTCGAAAAAAATCTTTTGTGCATGAAATATTCTGATTAAAGAAGTATAATACCTCGAGTAAACTCGATTTTAAATTTTTATTTTGCAGTATTGTAAATAATTCATTCTTCGAGTTACGACATTTTTATGACAATTCTCAAAATATTCCTGGAATTACAAAACTACGAAATTCAAAATGTAATTCAATAATAGAACGTGTGGGATTCCACTGTTCAAAGTTAAAAGTTGACTAATATCCATATATCCCATCATATATCATCATTTCCTGCATTATATTTTTACGATTATTGAAATCATTATTGACTAGCTCTTTGATCTGACAATGAGAATTATGATGGCGCTCTAAATTTTTTACGGCAGCAAACATGGCTCCGTCCACACTTCCCAGTTAAAATACGACCAATAAAAGGACATTCCACGCTCAAGCTCTCGATATTATCGCATTCAAACAATGGTATTATTAGATATTTAAAAGACGTTGGTCGGTGGACGTTATTATATCAACGAAGCGGAGTAATGAGATTTCTGCAGGATGTTTATCACGGCTGTGCAATCAAATCATTGTGCAAATTCACAAAGGCTGTTTCATGAATGATTTAAGACATTATTAGGCCAAATAATTTTAATACCTTAATATATATACGAAATACTAATTTATAACACTAATAAAGAAGGGTTTTCAAAGACTGTATACGAAAAAAAGACGTAGCAATAGCAGTTAGCAACGAATACCGAACACAACCCAAACTGTTAATTCCATCAACGTCCCGATTCCCGAGCAACAAACACGACCAAAAAAGAAACCATCGATTCGCTGAGAAAATCCATGAAAAAACGCTCGAAAATCGACTGCATTCCCCCTCTTTACCTCATATCCAGCAACGAGTAATTCCCGCGTCCAAATAAGCGAGCAATTAAAGTCTTCCGGAGAATTTCCTCCCAACAGCAACAGAACTAGCATCAATTACATCGCTAATTCGCTATTTACGGCATCGATTGCTCCCACCACTACTAGTAGCAGCAAAACTTATCCTCGTAAAAGCGAGCGAGCGAGAGAGAGAGAGAGAGAGACATAAGAACGAAGAAAGCAATCGTCTCAATCAAAGGCATCGCCCTCCCACAGGCACATTTCTTTGGCACTGCTGCTGCTCCTTCTTCTTCTGCTTCTCCTCCCCTTCGACGTTTGCCAGAAGAGGAGGAGGACTTGTTGCTTGCTCCGTTCGCTATATCTCTATCTCTCTCTCTCTCTCTCTCTCTTTCTCATACCCTGGCGTATGATCAACGAAAAGCTCGGCGCTTTTTGCAGCAACAGCAGCAGTAGCGCAAGCGACAAAAAGGAAGGGATAGTGGTGCGGGGCGGTGGTGGGGCTTGAGAGAAAAGCTGCTGGAGACTTGTTGCTTATATATAGACCAGGGCATTTAATGTGTGTGGAGGAAAGATTCGCTGAAGTTGAAGGTAGAAAGGGCTGATTGACCTTTGTGCAGTCTCTGAGAGGGTTAATCGAGTTTTTTTTTTCACTGGCTCGCTAATCACTTTCTTTTGGTGCGCGGCGATTGTTTTATCGTGATTGTCGAGATTTTGCCTTATACATGAAAGATTACTGTATTAAAAGAAATTTAATCTGTGAATGCATTTTTAAGACGTTTTATTAAACAATTGAAATGACGATTCAATGTAGTAAAGATTTATAAATTGATGAATCACTGATTAGTTCTGTAATTGTCTGAAAAATCGATCGATATATTATACCGTTTCCAATATTCACACCCATCAATTCCAATATATTAAAACAACAGCGAAACCGTCATCACATAAAACCCATAGAATAAAAATTTATGTAAAATTGAACGTTGTCAATCTAATAATACACCTCATTGATCCGCAGTTTACATCGGTTTGCAAGCTCTCGATTGAAAGACCTTTTAGCGCGCACGCGCTGCACGTAAACGGTACACATCAAGCGCATAAGTCACACGCGTCATATATATCTCTTCCTCTTTCTGCAGACTCCATAGTCTAGGAATCGCGAAGCGCTGCACGCGCGGGAATAAAGAGCAGAAAGGGAAAAAAACGAGGATGAACCTACGATATTCCCCGAAGAGCGATGCCGCGGGGAAATAAATTAAGAAGTTAAAAAATAAGAAGCGAACAAAGGTACGCGCCAACAGCAGCAGCAGCAGCCGCTACGAAAAGGAAAAGGAAAAGAGGTTGCACACGACAAGAGAGAACGATAAGGCAGTCAAGAAGTGGAGAAAAATAGAGTGAGAGGGAGTGAAAAGTCGTGGAAAAGCTGTCGAGGGAACGCGCGCGCGAGTAGAGAGAGAGAGAGAGAGAGAGAGAGAGAGTGGAAAAAAGCTCCCGGGAATTCATCGACGACCTCTTTTGTTTCGACACCGCCTCGCACACTTTTAACGCGTGTAAGTCGTGCAGCTGCAGAGCGTGATGTATACGTACATATAGTTTCGTCGATTCCCCACGCTTTTCTCTCTCTATCTTTTCTCTGCACCCTCTCCCAGAGCGTATTTAAGATTCAGTTGCTCGCGAGCTTTATTTGCGCACCGAAGCGAGAGCTTTCAATGGATAAATATATATACTCAGGCTCGAAACAATCGAATTGCAGGCGATCAGACGCGCGAGGTGCGTTTTCCCGACTGCGACTAAATGACTTTAGCGTTGGTGAGAGACGAGAGGCAGATGCGATTAATTTTTCAGGTCTAAAGCTTTAGCTGCATCACGAGTGTCACGTATATGCATTTGTGTGCTTGTGGAACGGTTGGAGGATCGAGGGGATTGCACAATCATGCGGTTTACGTTTGGTGTTTGGTTGACACGCGTTGTTCTTGAGGGTTTACTGATGTCGGTGGATGCTTTTAATGACGACAAAACAGTTCTCAATTTTCTCGCATGATAGGTACATTTATAATTGGTAAAACAAATTTGAGCTGTAGGAAAAATCTTTTAGCAAACGAAAACGTTAACATTCGTGTTTATATGTCGTAATGGTATACGCGTTATATACCTTTCACGCAACCCGCATTAACCTAATTTGCTTTCTATAAGCGTAAATGTTATTTATTACAGATGCGTGACACGTTCCATAAAACATATACGACCTTCACCGCACACTCCCTGACATTCACAACTTCCAGACCGCACCCACATTGATTTTCGTCCCAAATCTGAATAAGCATCAGAGAAGGAAACTAAACAAAAATAAACATTCTTATTAAGCATATAGGAGCAGTTTCAAAGGAAACTTTCTTAGGCCGAGAGTTCAAAAAGCTGCACGGTAGGATAATTTGCAACTCGGCGTCGCTCAATACCCCGTCACATCCTCGCAACATCCTTTATTCCCTTTCAGCCCGACTTCCTCCACCCTCTCATTTTGTTCCTCTTTAAACTCGTCTCTATATCTTGCGCGACGTCTTTCACCGACGTCTCTACTTGGAAATATAATCCTATATGCAGCAGTAGCGGCAAAGTAACTTCCCCCTTCTCGCTCTCTCTCTCTCTAGGATATGCGCTGGAAAACTTCCCGCGGGATTTCATATGCTAACCTTACTTCATTCTTCTTCGAGAGCAAAGTTAAAGGCCATTTAATTAAGCGCGTATAGAAAAGTCTCTCTCTCTCTCTTACGGTTGACAACGCGCACGAGTCGCGAGAGTCCTTTGAAATATGACGTCAATTTTACAGTCAACCAGGAGAGACAAATGGAACGCGCGCGTGCATCCATACCGCTATATAGCTTCTTCTTTACTTCGCTTTTCATTATGTCTGTTTCTCTCTCTCTCTCTCTCTGTGTGTGTGTGTGTGTTTCCTCGCTCTCTTTTGTCTCTGCCATTTATTTTTAATACGTGCGACACTTTGTTCTGGATATCGCGTACATATCCGCGCGAGAAATAAAAGAGGAGTAAGAGAGCGAGAGATGCAGCTCGTGTAAAAGAGCAAGCGCGACGAGTATGATTGATGCTCGCGATGCTGAAAAAGACAAGAGAGTCGGAGAGGAATATACATGAGGCGCAGTCTCGGGGTGGCTTTCAGTTCACGCGGGAATTTCGCTCGCGCGCTATATATACACGCGTATAGTTTACATTGAAAACCTGCGGAGCCACTGACACGCGCGCTTCCCCCCTTTTTTTTTTTTCGTCGCTCACACCCGCTTGTGTGTGCACCGTCTAGTCTGACACTCTCATATTTTGTCAAAGTCAATTACTTCACACGGTGGAAAATTGCGATGCTCCGCCGGGCAAAAGTTGTGCGCGCTCCACGGCTTAATTGGACTTTCAATTCGGGCTGAATGGACATTTGAATAGCTGCGACTGCACCGCATGTAATCAATTGTGCGCGACTGTATAAAGTAGCAGACGCTCATATAATTCTTATACTTATGCGCGGGACTGCGCGTTACGAGTGCGATTGGCTAATTGCGTATTTAAAGTGGGAAATCGAATGTTTCTCAACCATATTAATTATGTGGGTGACTATATGAACTACCTTGACATATCGTACATAGTAACGTGAAATCCAATCTCTCTCTCTCTCTCTCTTTTACCATACATACGCAAACGTCATCGTCTATATAACTCCAATCGCCCCCGGTATATATCGAAACACACGCGCATATATATAGCGAATTGGAATAAAACTCGGTGCAGTGGCGTACAATCTTCCCTGGAAAATGTCGACGTCTTCTTGATCGTGTCTTGTAGCAGTTTAGGAATTGCCTGCTTATCCGGTACACCGTCAGGGGCGTAGCTCTTTCATCTCTTTCTATTTAGTATATCATTCAAAAAATGATGAGCTTTCGCGTAATTCGCGTTCGTTACGTTGCTTGCGCGCACAGACACACACACACACCTACCTCGTCAATTCTCATCATGATCCGCAAGGCTACGTTGACAACCGCGGTAGCAAACTGAAAAAAGTGTCCCTCCCTGAACTAAATATCAACCGTGGATCGACGCTAACATAGTCGTGTCGCAAAGAGGAAACGTTATAGTCCGATTCGCCGATATATTTATATTCCATTGCCACGCCGGTTTACGGATATATGTATGTATACTCGCGCAACAACCTACTTTAAACAGACGTCGGCTGGTATAAGAGAGAGAGAGAGAGAGAGAGATAGGCGCGGTCTATAGCCATAGTACACACTCGCTCGCGCCTATACAGGGACTAACTCATAATTCAGGGCTTATTGAACAGAGAGTGAGAGAGACTGCGAGCTTCGCTTACGTACGTAGGTACAAACGAACACACACGTATACACGCCTGCGTTACCATAGGAACATGACAGGCCAACAAGCACGCAATCGGAAGCCGCTCGAGACTGTTATACGGCTCGTTGCCCTGACGGACGCATGGAACTCGACGAGATCTCTACTGTACTGGCCATGTCTATGCATGTGTATGCGTCTGTTTATGCGTCTGTTTATGTGTGCATGTATGTGTGTGTGTGTTGTGTGTCTCGATGACGACGATGATGAACTTGGTTCTTTCTATCTTTTTGCTATAACGCAGTAGTGGATGGTCATAGAAGAAGTTTGGCCACTTCTCTTCGTGACCATCATCATTGACAAGGGTTCCCCCTTTTTTGCTTAGGGAGCACGTGTGCATGTGTGTGTGTGTGTGGACAAGTTTTGAAAAAGGTTCGTCTCTTCACGAGGTGATCGAGTGTATACGTATATAGTTGACGAGGGGCAGCTGCTGTTCTACTTTTCTTCACCAAGTGTTTGCTGTGTGTACTGCGTTGTTGCTGTTGTCTTCTAAAGCGATTCGTAAGGGAGTTGAGTTTATCGATGAGGTGGTGTTTACCGTTCCCGTACATCTTGTTTCTTTGAATAACTTGTATATTATATCGGTGGAAAGAAAATTGGGCACTTCTCTTGTATAATTGACAATGATTGACGTGCAAAGAGGTTCATATATACGAGACTGGAATAGACGCGGCCGAATGATCGTGAATTTAGCTTCGAGGTTTGCACTCTTTTTTTTTTGACGAGTTGATGCCAAGCCTGCTTAATTATCCCGTCATCAGCAGCATGCTAGCAAAGGAATTTCATTGTACACCAGGAGTGGTAGAGAAAGGATGTATGAACTGTACACGCAAAGGACAGTGGAATATTAAATATCACAACTGAAATGGGTATATATTCGACGAATAGAGGAAGAACGCGTTAAACAAAAGCTTCCGCCTCGAATTAGCCTCCATGATATTTCATACTCTGATAAATCTATGAAATGTTTTATACATTTTATACACATGAACAGAAAGGAGTACCAAACTAGATTTTGAAATACTTCAGGTGTGATTTACATGCGATTACACGAAGCTCATCATTTTTTGAATGATATACTAAATAGAAAGAAATGAAAGAGCTACGCCCCTGACGGTGTACCGGATAAGCAGGCAATTGCTAAACTGCTACAAGACACGATCAAGAAGACGTCGACATTTTCCAGGAAAGATTGTGCAGCCGCCGCCCTCGCTGCTGGTAATAGGATCCTAAAGAGTCAATGAGTTCGCCTTACACGCGTGTAGAAGAATGTTTACACACACCACACACACACGCACACACCAATACAGACACGACTCGCGGCTGGTGTTCGTCTGATCCGTAGTACAAAGAGTTACACAGCACCCTGCAGTCAACCTTCGTGCAGGGCTTCTTCTTCCCTCGCCTCGCATCGATCCAGCGCAAAATCTTCGGGTATATATACTCGAGCAGCGAGAGAGAGAGAGAGAGAGAGAGCTTTTAGCGCCAATTTTCCCGGTTTTTTATCGCTGTTTTCCCTCGTTAAGGACGCACTTTTTGCGCGCAAGAGAGAGACAGTGAGAGAGAGAGAGCACTTTGGCCCCGCTCGTGTCTTTATGCAAATTTTCATTAGTCGACGCCCCGTTAGTTCGCGATTCCGAGATTCGGCGCAGGTTGAGCGATAATGTCGTTTGCGCCGCGTTACGCGCGAATTAAATGTTGCACTTTGCGCGCGAGATAATTTGAACGAGTCATGCGCTTGAATGTGCGTTAATTGCATCGGTTTGATCTTGATTTAATGAATTTACGTTGGTGGGAGACGTTTAGCTAGTGGATGAATCGATATAGAGCAGATGGAATCTTTACGTGCGGGTCATTGACACCTGAATTCCTCGCTAACAAAGATACACGTAATGAGAGATAACGAGTTCAACCTATATCGCGACGCTAATCGATAATATTGATGTACAACACCTTACACCGCGCGTGTAGTTGAATGTCAATAAGAATATTTTCGTTGCATTCCAACGATGCAAACTTCAGCCCCGTATATATTTTTTCAGCGATAGAATTTTAACGATTATTGTGCTACTGATTATACCTTGAATACAGTTAAATGGTCAAAGTAATAATAGTAAAGTTACTTTGTAGAAGTATAGCAGCAATTACTATTTTTGCATTATAAAAGATGCCAATTACTGCAAGCAAATCTGAACGGTGGCAAACGAGGTTTTATCTGTTGCGAAAAGAATTTCGCAACTTTGGTAATTTTGCCTTCTGACTAGAAATAAAACAAAACGCTCAATTTTCGAAACTAATTATTTTCCGTACAATTCTCGTCCATAAAAAAGAACCGAACCTGCAAATACCCCTCAATTTTATTAAGAAAATAAAAAATCGCTCAACGGCCGCTCTTCGCAATAAACCAACGAAACTGTATATATATGTGTGTTCGAGAAAAAAGTGTAATAAAAGAAGTCGACTGGAAAGGGATTAATACTATGTAGGCATCGAGTCTCGCGAAACTCATTTCAAGCAGATATACCGGTAATATTTTAATGGGTCCCCGGGCGCACAGCTTTCGCCGACTTAATTAAAACAGAAAATCGTCACACTGCGAGTATTACTTTGCACTCTCGTCGGTCGTCGCGCGAGATAAAGAAATCCACTCTCATATAGTCTATAGCGCTAAATTAAAGCGCGCGAGCGACTGCGGCATAACGATGATGATACTGGAATCGCGTGATCGACGCCACTAATTGCCGCGCGCACTTTAGCTTTATAATACACTTTGCTGCAGAGAGCGCATATCGCGTGATGCGTGTCGAATGCGCGCGGCAGCCTATATATATGTACGCGTATATGCGGAGCTCGTAACTGGAGAAAAAGAATTCATTTTCGCAGTGCGTGCGTGCGCTTCTCGTTGCAGCCTTCCTTTTTTTTATTCTTTGTGCCAGCTGAGCTGCTCGCCTATACCGTGCGTCGTGCGATATTCTTTTTCCAGTTATTGTTCCATGCGCGCAACTGCTAATAAAGCGCTACTGCGAGGGATGGCGCGTCTCTTTGATTGGAGGGAAAAAAAAATTTTTTCATTTCCTCTGTCACGTTGGGAATTCGTCACTGTATTAGGACGCATTGACTGATGGATATCTTTAATTAATAAAAACGCTAACTTCAACTTGAGTTTAGCTGCGCGTAATATTGTCGGCATCAGCCAAAATTTTTGCCAGAGGCAAGGTATCCGATGACTTAAAACTTCGTCGTCTGATATTGAACCGAGTGGAAGGCAAACTGCCATTTTTCGCTAGAGTGGCCAAACTCTTTTATTGCCTCGGGAGCAGCATTGGAATATTGCTGATCCGCAGCTTCGTTAAATCACTGTATTATTATTCAAGTACCATTTTTCTACCCATACATTTCCCATTGCTTTATTATCGTCGTCATATAACAGTCTTCTTTATGATATAAAATGGTTATTTAAGTATAACAAATGTCTAAATAAACTCATATATATCCATTCATAAATAAACTAATTTTGAAATACGAGTTGCTACATCACGAGCAGCTTAGTGATTTAATGTGCATTTGTTTTTTTTTTCTAGAGATCAAGATATACGCGCATTGAACATGTATATCAAAAGGTGTTACAAAATTCATAAACTATAACATGAAAGCTGTTAGCCAACGACTTTGAAAGTATCAATGTATTAATGTATCAATTCGCACATAGTCAAAGCACATATCACATATATCATGTCATAATAAAAAGAATAATTCGTTATAGAGTACATTAGTTTTATACAACAGTTGAATGAAAGAGAAACTTTTCCACGTGAAAATAACCTACACGAAAAGGAATTATTATCGCGATAAAACGAGACTATACAGAACTCGAATAAACTTTGAAATAATATGCAGTACGAGGCAACATAATCAAAGTCGATCTTTCACTTAAAGGTATTTCAAAATTTTTTTCCCCCAAGACCAACCAATATGTGCCAAAACCTCATTCCACGCATTTTCCGAAAATGTTTGGACCATTATCAAAACTTACCATTGGATATAATATCGAGTTCATCGCGTAATCTCCAACAAATCCCCTTAACGTCGCACTCGCAAACATTCCAAACAAAATCAATCAAACTGATAACTCAATATCTCCCCTTTTATAATAGTCTTTCGCCACGGACACTTTTTTTTTCCATCTAATCAAGTCGCCGTTCGTCGGGCGCCTACAAATTATCGATTTTCCCCGCCTCTCGAAAAAAGGCGCATCACCACTTTTTCCACCGAAAACACCGAGGAGGAAAGAAAAAACAATTAAGCCTTTAGCTTCGCTTTCCATGTTTACAAATGCGTCCGGACGAGTCTCTTGGTCGCGCGGGGTCTCACTCGCGGGGTTCCCATAGTATAATAAAAGCCGTGGCCAATTCCCATTAGTCGCGCTACATAATCGATCGGAGATCTTGAACGTCGCGCGCCGGCGAATTTACTGCCTCTCTCTCTCTCTCTCTGTCGGTCGTGGAAATGAGAACGGACTGCGGCCGCAAAATGTGTCCGGTCGTCCGTTATGGCGATATATACCACCACAGCAACAGCAGCATTGGTATTACCAGCTCCTTTTCATTGTCCCGTTTTTCTCTCTGTTCTCTCTGGTTCTTTACTCGACTTTGCTCTTTGTATGCCTCGTGGATGTGTCTTTTTTTAGTTTGTTTCTTCTTCCTTTTGCTGTGTCTGCTTCTTTCCATTTTGGTTTGGGTACGTTTTGGATTATGTCGCGGCTTCGTAAGTTAAGCGGAGAGAGGCAAGCGAAAAGGAGGATGGGTGGAAAAAAAAATCTGGAGCGTTTTCGATGTTTGCACGCGGCTTATGGGTGGCGTTTTTTTTTCGTTCGGACTGTGATTTGACAACGGTTATTTATGAAGATTGCTATTGCGTGCATTTGGTTATAATCTTGAAATCTACGTAAATATATATTTCTAGGATATACTGGTGAAATTAGATTTCGTTCAGCTGAGATCGAATTGAATAACCGGGATTTGATCATTTCCTCAATTTCATTTCAAATTTACAGGAATCCTATATCGATTTTAGATTATTTGCTTATATGTACAAAATGTAAAAGAAGGTTCAGCTTTAAACGATTTCCCATCTCTAGATTTACTTATCTTATCCGTAATTATAATCTCATTGCCGGTAAAAAGGTGACCTAGTGGAAGAACAAAATATGCACAAGTATTTCCTCGAGCTATAATCATTTAATACTCTCGTAATCAATATCGTCAAAGCTCTAAAAAAAAAACCTTATACAGCGTACAAGAAGGCAACGATCGCATTTTTTGCCAACTGTATACCGAGGCATGTAATATAACGAAGCTCTTAGATCTCGGGTACAGAGATTTGCACGAGGCACAAAGGTCGCAGGCTGTTCAAGAACAAAGTCGATCGACTATATATACACGGACGATATATAACGTGTCTCCATTAAACGCGCGGCGGTCGAAATCGACAGCTCTCCAGACCACATATCTATATACATACTGCAACCCCAGCCTCTTCAATCTCGGCTCAAGAGCCAAAGAGAGAGAGAGAGAGAGAGAGAGAGAGAGAGAGAGGGAGAGGGAGTTCATGCAGCCATTGTTCATCGATTAAGACCGCAGAGCCGCACAGACAACAGATTATATGACCACACTGAAACACACACACACACACACATACACAAGCAAAACAACGTCACGTCGTCCTGTACAAACACACACATACAGTTGGTATAACGTAAATCAACGAGCCGCGAAATGCAACAGGAGATCGAGAGAAATATATACATACATACATAAAGCGGAGTGGGGGGTGGGGGGGGGGAGGCGCAAAATTCGAACTGCATACACGGTCACGAGCTCCGGACGTTAAGGCCAATTCATCGTGGTGCGGTACATGGGCCCCGAAGCTCCTCTCGCTCTCTCGCTTATCAGATTCACCGTCTCTCTCTCTCTCTCTCTCTCACACTCTCTATCCCTCTCGATCGATGCACTATACAACGTTTCGTCGAATTACGCGCCGATCGACTCCATCTTTTGTCTTATTTATTACCCCTTTTTTTCAGCCTGGCTGCAGTGCACACGAGTTGTTGAACCTTTGCGCTCATATATATACTGCTTAGAGCGTAAAAGATATAAACGTGATCTTTTGGTGTACATGTGAATTTACAGGTATACGGGATAGCAAAAAAAACGAGAGAGAGAGAGAGAGAATGTAGCGCGCGAGGTCCGTTTCTGCGCGTAATTTTGTCGCGTGTACGGGTTTAATTGGTGTTACAAGTGCCAGTCGCGCTCTCTTTTTTTTCCTCTCTGCTGTCTCCGCTTGCTGCTGTTGCCGTTGAGGTATAGAGTCGAAGTTCGGGAATTAAAACGGAAAAATTACGACTGGCGACGTAGGCGGAACGATGCTTTCGACGAAATATGGCCTTGGAGGCCGTAGTTTTTCTTTACCTCTCGGTCCAGTGAAATTGTAAAGATGTATAGTTTGTTATTCTCTTTTTAAGGGGGATTAAAGATCACAGAAAATTCGCTAACATACCTATCCTGCCTACAATATTATTAAATGTATAACGAGCTAAAAGCACAAGAGTGTATAAATTCTTGATTATGAACATCAACAGTCTACGACGATCAAATCAACATTTTACAATAAATACATCGCCAAAGACTTTATGCTTATAACAATGATTATAAGAGCATGATCGATCGGTCAAATTCCACATCAGAATTCTCGCATCCGATATACAATGCGCACCAAATCCCCCAAAGCAAATCTCCCAATTTATCAAGCGATTAAACTACATCAAAGGTAATTCACTGACACACACACACACACGACATAGAATCCCGGAAACTCGCCAACTCCCCAAAAGTAAACAACAGTCCCGCGCTAAAACTCGCTCAAAGACTAAAAAAAAAAAAAAAAGAACTGGGCTCTGTAATGCGTTGCGGCCGAACAATCGTGAAAAAAAGCAGCACACAGCCTGGCTATTTTCACGTAAAATGCATAGCTCGCACCCACACGCCACGTTAAGAAAAAAAGCGAGAGAAAAGAAAAGAAGAAAAGGAATAGTCGTCGGTACACGTCAAACGAACAATAGTCCGCAGTAGTGGCCTTTAAAGAGAAAGATGGTCGTGGAAAGTGTCCCTTTTAAGGCAGGAAACAGCCGACGTTACGCAGAAGGAGAGGAGGAGAAGAAGAAGATGAAGAAGAAGAGACGAGTCTGCAGCAGCAGCAGCAGCAGGTACACGAGGAGGGATGGGATGCCTTTTGATATCCTGCCCTTCACCGGCTTTTCCCACGGCTTCGACTGATGCCGAATCTCTCGCCTCTCCTCTTCTCTCTCTCTCTCTAAAGTATTCTCTCTCTCTTTGAATGCCGTACTTTTGGAAGCTGCTGGTGCTGGCGTTGCTGGCGATGCTGGTGCATCGACGAGTGCAGGCCACATTCTTCGAGGGCGAAAGTGAGATGAGCCGGGGGAATCGAGTTTCCTCGCTTTGAGGATGGAAATGCTGACGCCGCGCGATGACACACGCGCGCGTAGTGACACGCAAAATTTCGCCACGAAAGGACGGAAGCTGGCAGCGATACTCTTGTGGATTTATGTGTCGCAAAAATGAGGGAACGTAAAGGTTGCGCTAGTTGGGTACGAGATATTTCACATTTGAATTCCGTGACCGAATTGAATAGTGAAATTAGTAAGGTAATTCTGGGAGATGCGATTTCTTTAAGCGCCTGAAATTGATTGATCAACCATTTTATTCAATTCGAATGCCACTTATTCTGCTCAAGTTTTAGCAATTGTGTATCGACTATTTTTAGATTTATTAAGACGTAACTGTCAATTTTTCTAAAATTTACTCACACCTTCAATTTTTAGCCGACACGTTTTTTTTCCACTCAAGAACTTTTCCAATATTTTGTTTCCGAGAGAAGGAGAGGAAGACGCCGACAGAGATAAGACAATAAAGGAGAAAAGAAGTAAAAAAAAGGGGAACAGATCCAAGTAGTTGGGCAATGAAAAATCAGGCTACCAGCAACACGTGGCACGTTGGAATTTCTTCTCACTCACGTTTTTTTTTTAAATTAGCTCGATTCTCTGGGTTCCGTTGCTAATTGCCGGTGTCACGTCGTAGGATTAAATTTTTTTTTTGCAAACTTTTACGACTTTAATCGGACTGGATTATGGCTGTATGTCTCTCTATATATATATAAAGATAGAGAGAGAGAGAGAGAGAGCGAGAGATTCAACTACCATCGTTATAATTACTTTTATTTCCGTTTAGAGATTCGATCTCCCCGATGGCAATTAATTCGTTCGTTTTTGATGATACGCCAATTACCTTGTTTTCAAACTTTCAATTCAATTAAGATAAATAGATTATTGAGAATTCAGATCGCGAATTACTATTAATTGATGTATGTATAAGACTATTATATGCGAATTTTTTTTTAATTAATTTTGTACAGGGAAAGCGTACCTGTACATATATAATGAATCGATAAGTACAGATTATATTATAATAATTCTTAAATATATATTATTAAATAATAATTTTTAAGAGCTGTATAATATTAACAAATTTCATTTAATCCATAAAGGTATTTATTTTTATTGATAAATTCAAGTATATTCAATGAATGTTTAATTAAACCTCCAATAATAATTAAATTAGAAGATATTTAATTAAATGGTAGTATTAAATTATTTTAAACATTTTTTCACTCGTACTAACGATTTTAACACATTAAATACTAACATACAGCAACGTAAAAAGTATGGTATAAATTTTAAAACTTTTGCAGGTTTACGCATAAGTCAGTAAATTTCAAAACTTTTTACACGGATCAATAAAACCAATCGGCATATCCTCAAAACCGCACCATCGCTCGATCCACGGCGAAAAAAAAAGGAAAAATCCCAAAGAAAAGTATCGACCTCATCTCCAACCTCGCCAAACACTCGTGCAGCACGAACATTTCACAGCAGCACCTCGTCCGCTCGAATTTCTGGCATCTAAATGCCGGATCGTTACAGGCAATTGTTACCTCGTTCCTTCTTTTCCCTCCTCACTCTCGTCCTCTCCCTCTTCTCTCATCGATCATCAGCCAAAAGCTCCATACTACAGCGTGACGTTTCGCTCGTAATCGAACCGTCTTCATCTCTCTCTCTCTCTCTCTTTAGTGGTGGGAGTAGTGCAGCAGCGGCGGCGGCAGTGCAATATCGCCCTGAGGGAACTGTAATTGCATCGCCTAACTATTTGGAGTGTCGGACGATTTTCCTTATTCTTGGGGAGAGACGAGAGCGGGTCGGAATAGTTTTGCCTCGGCTTGCCTTCTTCTATGTATATAAACGTGTGTAGCTCTGTGTGTAAGGGAGATCGTTTTGATGAGTTTCTGCCAGTTTTGGCGCGTCGCTGTTGACCCAGAAAAGAGAGACCAATGTATATGTACACCCTCTCTGTCTCTCTCTCTCTCTCTCTCTCTCTCTCTCTGGGCTCGCTACGGATTCCAATGGTCTCGTTGGTATGTGTGTGTACCGAGGCTTTTTTGGGGTTGACGAAAACCGATGCTGCTGCAGCTCTTGATGTACCAAAGATGGACTTGTTAAGAGCCGAAAAGGATGATTCTTAATTGATTATTAAACAGCTTATATTTTTATTTGGAAATTGAATTATTCTTCGGGCTGCGGATTCTTGTATTGTTATATTTGTTAGAATGGAAATTTCAAATATTGAATAATGGATACTGTACGCGAAAAATATTGGCTAAAATTATCAATATTTCTGTACTCTGATATTTTTGTGTCTATTAAAACAACAAAAAATAGCTTTTAACTCCGACAAGCGATGAAAGTGCTTTTTGTTTAAATTTGAAAAATTTAACGACCTTTATTAAAGTTATTTCTGAAATACCATCAAGATCGATACAAGAAAACAAGTTAAATATCTAAGAACTGAATACAGTAGATGGAAAGAATTATCACTGCTTTAAGTGGAATAAAAATTTAACTTGTCAATATAAGAATGTCGCTGCACCTTTGGAATATTCATACCCGTTCTATTGCTAGATCTATGTCATATTTAATTGATTCTTATATAGTTGCATCGATACGTATTAAGGTTGCGTCCCTCATTCGCGTCCTCCTTTTACTTCTTATAACGCTAAGTACCTAAAAGAAACATTACTTATGACGGTGTCATTAGACCGATATCTAAGCAGAAATTTCAAATAAACATAAGATAAAATCATATTTCAATCGCGTATTCCGGTAAAGCAAAAAATTCCAAGGCCATAGACAAAGGTTAACCTAATGCACTCCTTAATCGCTCTCTAACAGATCCTCCCGAGTAAATTAGCCGAAAAGACACGACACTCAGCAAGAATGTCTAAATTAACACTTCCATCCACCTCCAAGGTCCTCTAGAGCCTAGAAGATCGACGACAGGATAAATGTCCGGAGATCTCGAAAAACGATATACCTACTCACCTCACGGCGCGCTCCGGCTCATTTTCATTCTACCCGTGCTACACTTATTAGGGAAGGGAAAGAGACAACTCACGTCTTTCGTATATACGGCCGAACAAGATCTTGAGAATGAGAGAGGGGATGGGGGGGGAGGGTAGAATAATTGCGGCCGGGCGGCGGCATCGCGTCATTCCTAATTTTCCGAGGCCTCATTATTGGCAGGATGCATTAAGCGAACCCGAGGTATATTTCCAAGTCGCCGCGTGGGAGAAAAGGGGAAATTCATCTGGCGCACATCTCTTGGTAATTTATCTGGAGTAAACCTTGTATTCTTTATTACACGAGTATTATATATATGCTCGTTCTGTAAAAATCCAACGCGGAGAAGCAGAGAAACATTTTTTTTTTATTTCGCATTACAAACTTTAATTTGAATTAACCGTACATTCCAAGTTTATTATCACAAATGCGGCTAGCTTTGAAAGTCATTTGGGGATTATGACAGTTTGTACAAGTTTTAAAGAGACACGCCGTGTTATATAACGAAATCTTGGTATAAATTTTAATTTTCGAAAGATTAAAGCGCCAGTTAAGTGACTCCATTAAGACATAAGCGCAGAGCAGATAGTAAAATAAGCCGAGGTAATAACGGACCCGGAGTAAAGCCCGGGGTAATTCGAATAATTATTCAAATTTCGAAGAAAAGGCAGTCTGATGTTATAAGAAGGACAGAAGTAAGATCAGTCGAGCGAGTCCAAGATGAGCCTTAAAATCCTTTACGCGCGATTAAAGTTAAATCTAAGATCGATGATTCATTAAGCTCTTAAAATCGTTAACCCTAATACTTTATGTAAAACGGTCACTACTAAGTGAACACTATTGATTCGTGGAAAAGAATTGCGATTGAAATTGAATACAAAAAAAATTTCCATATCCTACCAAAGTGAGAACCTATATACTCATTTCGATTGCTACTTCAAGCGATATCCCTATAAAAACCAATCGATTCTTGAATGCAGGTGCAACATAGCGCGGAATCCGCAACTAAGCCGTTTCAACGAAGGACACACCCTGAGCGGAACGCAAGTGGCGGTAAAACGTGCAAACTTCCGGTCAGCTTCGTCGAACTTCCCTCGGCGCGGAGGGAAAGTAGAAAATACTAATGAGGCCAACGCGCGTCTCTGAAACTTGTCGGTCTCTCCTCGGCTCGTCGGGCAAAACTTCGGCTGAATATATACCCAACCACACAGCTATATATATATATATATATATGTATTTCCTCTCAAACTAGCAACTTCTTCTTTCCGCTTCATACAATTCGATGGAAATAGCGGGAGAGACGCGCGGCTACAACGCGACACAGTCCCTAATTAAATGGCCGATAACGAGATTTGGTCGTCGTCGGTGCAGCAGCCAACAGCGGAGGGAAAAAAAATTTTAATTAACCCAATGCCGTAGATATATACACTGCAGGAGATTTCGTAAGTTGTTGAACAATAAGGAATTCTTATCGGTGGGGTTTTTTTGTACGTTCTCTCGTGGGAGAGTGTAATTGCGAAGGTATGACGGGGGCGCGAGCGAGATAATTAACTCGTGACGTGGTTTTTTTTTCTTCTTTTTATACTTTTTCTGTTCGCGATGGAGATATTGTACGTGTAGTTGGTTAATTAAGCGGACGATGAAGTTTGGGTGAGTGAACTTGATGTCTGCACGTGTATGAAATTTTATTATACCATTGGTTTATAATCACTTACGATGCGATATTAAAACTTTTCATTATGCGATGCAATGTATATTATAATGTATAAAATGAAATAACTCCATGTTGGAATGACAGAAAAGAAAAACAACAAATTTGATCCGTTGTGTTTACCGTTTTATATGGTAAGCGAAAAACTCATTCGAGCGAAAGCAGCTCTGGTTTTAGCTGATCGACAAATGAATTTCCGCCGCGCTAAGTATTATTTAATAAAAGTGGACGAATAACACTTGGTCACCGATAATCCGCTTACTTTTATAGGTCGGACAATGTTGGATTACGAGTTAATTCGGAATCACGACCAGTGAACTGGATAATTGGATATTGGCAGTCAGTAAAGATTTAGTGTGGTGTATACAACCGCTATAGGCTACAAGGCCGATCGCGAAATTACAATAATTTTGCCGCCCATCGCTTGCGCGCGGACCGTGAGTGAACCGCTCGCCCGGAGAGAAATTATCGGCCATAATATTTATTTCATATGCGCGAGTACGCGGATCATTAGTGCGATCTATATTAATTAAGCTGCCGGGGGACAAATCGGGCACATGGATATTGCAAAACAGAAGTGATCAGTCGCCGTATTATGCAGTTGCGCGCGTTTCGTTACCCGTCCAGGGATTAAAATTTGAATTATGAGTGCGTTTTACATCGAAGTTTCGGATTAAATTTATCAAATTTTGAATTGATGTATCTGTACAGGTGTAATGCTGCGGAACAAGTTGTATAGAAGATAAATTAGTTTTGGGAAAAACAAGTTACAGCAGTTCTAAGTTTTATAACCTTCTGATTCGTTTTGTACAACTCAAAGAAGAAAAGATTCTAAAAGTCTATATTACGACAAACTTATTTATTAATTCCATTGTTCTTTATAGTCTGGAAAGAACAAAATAAGTTATACACTGAAAGAGACTTTAACTATTATATAAAAGTCCCAGCAAATGCAGAACAGAGCATTGCTGCAGTCATATTTTATGGTGCATACTAAAAAATGATGGATATCATAAACCTCGAGACATAAATTTATATTAAGAAAATAATGCAATTTGCTACTGATTTATCCCCATTCCAATGCTTCTGTCATAATACACAGCCGCGTCCTGCCTTCCAAATCACATTTTCATTATTACAGAATACAATAATAATAATCAGCCGTTCTAGTCCTCAGCAGAAGATTCAAGAGGAAGGTCGCTGGCGAAGGATATATATAGAAATGCGCACAAAGACACCCGCGGAAAATGGGCGAAGGGACACACATTGTCAAGAGGAAGTGAGAGAGAGAGAGAGAGAGGAGGGCTATACTAGAAACCAAATCGATTTTCTTATTCCATCCCATCTCGTCTTGGTCCTACACGCGGGGGTTGAGTCTAGGCTCTCGCGGTGCGCGTCGATGGCACGTGAAAGTGATGTAACTGAAGAATGGACGGGACTCTGATTTTATATCCGCACGGTCCGTATTATACGCCGGGGCTGCTTTTGTTCCGACGAGATTTCTTTCTATTGAATTATTCGACGCATTTGCGACCGAGAGGCCATTCGATTAGGTTTCTTCTTCCTTCGCTCGCGAGATTATCGTGCTATAGAAGGCTCTCTCTCTCGGCTTGTTCTCCTTTTTTCTTCCTCTTTCTATCCCCCCCCCCCCCCCCCCC
>UELV01002592.1:35887-46178 GCA_900490015.1 Megastigmus stigmatizans
CCATAAAACGAAGGATTATTGAGTTTTGTGTGTGCAGCGGCGTATACGAGCAGGAGATTGGAGTTTATACGTGTCCCGGTCATTGGAGGAAGGGAGAAAGATCTTGTATGCAGATTTTCAAATTGGCTCGGATGTCGGCCGAGCCCGAACCCTGTTTGCAATGATTAGTCTGCACTGCGCGCGACGAGATTAAGGATTCGATATGGAGACGAGACTGCGAGCTGCTGATCAGCTGATTGGTTATGCATCGTGTGTTTCACGAGCCTCGATTGTACATTGGCTTTTAGGAAATGAATATCGACAATGGGAAAATTGTTCATGATACGAGCCGCCATATCATCGTAAAGAATTTTTAAAGCTCGACATCTGATTCTTTTCGTATTGGAAAATATATTTCATTTAACGCGCGATTTTATCATCTTCCTTCGCAAAAAGCCAATGGAGTATAAAAAGTCGACTAGAGAACTAATGGGTTGAGAAGAGCAAATAAAATTAAGGATCGTAATACATCTTGAGCCTATACGATTTATTCAGGACGATAGACCGTAGACCCTTATTTCCTATAAAAAGGCTGCCTGAGTAATAGAGAGTAGTCTCTTTTTTAGAGATATCAATCTTCTTACGTAGCACATTCAATTTTTACTGAGTTAATGAAAGGGCTTTCAAGCAGCGGATAAACCAATGTTAAATCTTAAATTCTTTTATATATTTAGTTTTAATTTAAACAAATGCGTAATACGAGAATGCTCGATAACAATCCCATCGCACGATATACATCCTTAGCAATTTTTTAGACAAGACAAACAACAAAAATATTGCGCATCAAATCCTTCACATGCGATCTTTGTTCGCCATCGTAATACCGCGAAAAGTGGATACGAAGATATAATAGGGAAAGGCTCTGTGAAGTTACGTGGCCCAAAAAGTTCCCAGCTCCCTTACTTCCGTATGCCATTGTTCTGGACTCGCGTACGTATATACGCAAACTCAGCCGAGCGTAAAACAACAAACGGATGTTCAAAAGTCTGGTACCTATATAGGAGGAGTTTTAGCGAGCAACGTAATCATACGTCTGATGATATGTACAGTTTTGTTGCGAGCTCCGGCGTGTATTTCGTCGACTAGTTTGATTACACAAATTTCGTGCTCCAATCGTGTATCGTGTACGTGACGGAAAGTTGACGTCGTATCAAGACAGCCGCATTAACTTTATTGATGTACTCTAATTGATTGCTTCTATAGTTTTACTTTTCTGATGTACTCTCAAAACTGTGAAACAAACATATGAGATATTAGCCGCAGCTCAGCAGTGAATTAAAAAGATCAATCCTTTTGTTTCCTTTTTTTTTATCGCGCAAAGAACTAGTTTGTGGATTAGTAGTGAAGTATCGTGTGGCTGAATCGATTCGGAGCTTTAAGGAGCAGCGCAACAACGTCATCGTGTCTTCCCACTCGAGTCGACCTGCAGCAGCAACTGTGGACAAGTCAAATTCGACCCATAGGTCAAATTCGAGCAAGCTCCCGATACCGCAGGTATCCACGCTATCGCCATTCAAAGTGTCACGTGTTTGTCCGACCTACCAACACCGACACATACGCACACACAGTGGTTGATATTTGCCCTCAGCCGGACTGCACAAGCAAGTTATTTGTCTTTGCTCATAGTTGCTCTTCTCTCTCTCTCTCTCTCTCTCTCTCTCTCTCTCTCTCTCTCTCTCTCTCTCTCTCAATTTCTCCCCGACTCTCACCCGCGCCCCTTTCTCTGTATAGCATCGCATTTAACGTCATATGTGCTTATTCAAATATGTAAAGAGCCACGAGCGTTTGTGAATTTCGGCGTGCAGTGACTGTGCCAACGTGGCTTTGACTTGATTTCTCGGCTCTGCAAATGTGTGTGCGTGTCTGTGTGCGCAAGAGGGGGGAGGAAAGAGAGAGAACTGCAACAGCCGCTTGTCAGGTCGGTTTTCATTTCTGGGAAGGGCGCTTTCTAGTGCTGGATATATGGGTTTTGTGCCCGAGGTGGGTGTATAGTCGTCGAGGTCGACGACGTCGTCCTAGTCGTAGACCGTGTGCCCTCGCGAACTTTATCGGTATCCGGCCAAGCGAAAAGAAACTTGGCGCAGAAACGGCGAATATTGGAATTATATTGCTTCGACGTCTGGCCGCTGTAGTAGATCCTCTCGTGCACGGATGCTGTACACGCCGAGAGATGAGAGAGAAATGTTGTCGGCTGCATTGTGCCAATATCCGGATTTTGCAGTTGATGGAATTCCTAGCCTCTCTCTCTCTCTCTTTCTCGCTCCTTTTTTCTCCTCTTTGGTTTTGTCGCGGGCCGTGCGAGAGATCGCTTTTTACTTTTATTTATTTATTTTTTTCATATTGTTGCGAACTTGTGAACGATGAACTTAAAGTCTGTCGCCCCAGAGTTACGTAAGTTAGACGGTTCGCTGCAGAGAATTTATCGAATAAATTCATATAAAAGACTTGGTATTTGTCTTGTCGATTTTTATTTATCTTTGCATATTTATCGTATATTTTGTTTGCAAAGTAATAAGGTAAAATCAATGTATAGTAGAATTATACCCAGCTATAAATCGATCAATTTGAAGTCATCTCTTGTGCAGATCAATAATGCAACACTTGGTTATGACCAGCTGTCATTGATTTATCTAATTTTGATTTCAATCCTCATCTGCTTATGCACCCAGTGTCGAAATACTTCCAGCAATAGACGTTACAAATATTTAATCAATACATCGCAAAGATTCCTATTAAATTTTCAAAGCAAGAGTCCAGGAATCACACATTAGTACCGTCTCCTCAACCGCAGAGACCCAAAACAAAAAGAGAACGACAAAATCAGCCAAGCATCTTTCGATTCTCTCCTCGAAGCATATATTACAGACAAACTCCGGTCCCCAATGCTCCCATTTTACCCGCAGAAACTGACAACCCCCGGAACAACAGCAGCAGCCAATAGGTTTCGGCACACGCGAAAACTCAGGAAAAAAAAGAAGTAAAGAGCGTACGCGGGGCGACACATGTTTAAAATTGCATCGAAAGAGAGAAGGGAGACCGCTCGTTATAGCCCCTCGGGAAGGAAAATAAATTTGCAAGTCAAATGCTGCCAGGAGGGGTGGAGAGAGTGAGAGAGTCAAGTATCATCGTGGGGTGTGGATGAGAGGAGAGAGCGAAAAGAAAAAAAAAACAGAAAAAAGAAAGCGAACATCGACCTCCTTGGCATTTACAAGGAATGTTCATCTCTCGAGGATCGAAGAAGTTTGGCCATGGGAAAATTTCGATTTTGCCTCGGTTTGTTAAGCGACCGAAGCTTTAGCAAGTAATATATCCTGGCCACGGCGACGGCGCCACTTGATTGTATTTTTTATGAGGACCACGAGTTCGCTTTCTTCTCGTACACTCTGTTTTTCTTTCTTCGCCACTCGAAAGGCTTGAATAATGCATATAGAGCCAGCCGCGCGCAGCTTGTACACAGATTTTAGCGGTGAGAGCTTTTTATGTGTTGCGCGCAGCTTTTTATGCGCCGCTGCCACCGCCGACGAGGACGACTTTGAGCAAAGTCCCCTGTATGTATGATCGAGAGCTGGTCGCGATAAAGCGGTAACAAGTTACTGTTAATCTCGTACTCTGTTTCTCGAACATACTTTTTGCTCCCTCCAGGTGCAAGAAGGGGTTGGAATTAATGTATTCATTAGACCAATAAAAATGTGCTATCTTTATTAGCGACCCTTGCCGCTGCTGGTGAGCGAGATGATGCTTCTCTCTGTTCTTCGAGTGTGATAATTTATGCAAATTGTCTCATAAAGCTCGGGATAATTTGCTCCGAGGTGCACCGCGCATAGTTTATACAGCCGAGCGAGGCTCTTTACGTACATGTATATCGTTATACTATCCAAAGTAATATAATTCAAGGTCGTGATTAATCGTCTTTTTAGAGTTGATAATGGGAGGGTAATTTTGCCGTTGTTATACACGAGCGTTGCTGTTCGCCAAAAAAAAGAAGCACACACACACGCATACGCACACTCACTCTCCATTAATAAACGTCTTTATCCACACGCTAGGGGATATACTGTTATAATTCCATTTCTCACGATATATTTGAATTACAAAGTTCATTGTTCCGAGCCACATCACTTTTCGAAATGATAACAGCAGATTATACAAGACGAGTTAACAAGTTTCTGGAGTTCAGCTAAGAACAATGGAAGTGGATGTTATTGGGCCCGAAGGCAGTATTCCTTATAACAATCTAGTAATCGAAGCCCTCGGTATCACCTGTCAATGAATATCAAGCAAGTCGAATACAATGGCTTTTACTAATTCAAACTATCGGAGAACAAGGTATTTACGGCTACCCAGCGCTCCCAACTAATCCAGCGGACCGACATCAATTCCAGGAGGATAATTCCCCGTGTGTATATATCCACCTCGCAAAACTCCAACGTGTGCAATCACTCATCCTCTGCGCTTACGTGGAAAAAAGAGGCGGTTAAAAATTCACGCGTCTGTCGCGACGCTACTGTCGCGCGATTTATCGTCTCCGCTGTTCAAAGGCTGCAGCTCTCGAACCAAAGAGGGGGAAAAAAAATCCAGCTGGGGGTAGTGTCGTTGGATACCATCTCAGCTTGCATGTTTCACGCAGTTCTAACCATCGTTGACGCATAACATCGATGCAACCTTCGACTCTCGCAGTCCTTCACGCTCGGATCCCATCAATTATTTGCCCCGGGAAACGCGCGTTACGTCGACAATGGCAAAAACGCAATCGGAAGTGTAACAAGTTCGCGCACAAAGCGATGGAAGCCGGCCGCCCTATACCATCGATTTTCCTCCTTCGTGCTTGAAAGCAAGAGCGCGTGATTTCCATAACACCAGAGTCTTGGCATACATATTCATCTCGGACTTGCTTGTGTTGTCTCTCTCTCTCTCTCTCTGTGTGCAGTGTACGTGCAATGGAAAGACAATGGGAAGGAAGGAGGGAAGGGGAAAACGAGAGCGGAGTATATATAGTAAGGGAGTAGGGTAAGAATTAATTTTACAGCGAAGCTCGAAATAGAAATTGAAACTACTTTTTAGCACGCCGTTGCTTGGAAGGAAAAAACGTACATTTAGAGCGAGCGAGGGAATGAGGGAGAGAGAGAGAGAGAGAGAAAGAGAGAAGGGTAGCATGCCAATCGTTGCGCTGTCGGTGCGCGAGCGTTTTGTTCTTGTTATAAGACGTCTATATTTCCGGCTGCTTGCCTATTTCGATGATACGAGAAAATTGACAGTTAAATGGATTTGCCAATACGAAGAAAACAGGGACTGTAGAGACGACTTTGGAACTATGTTACTCTAATTATTATAAATAAATAGTTGTAAGTAAAATTGAAATCTACTATTGATTTGTAATTCGTAATATACTTATTTTAGCAAGTTAACAGCATTTCTCTTAAGAATTTGACTGTTCGAGAAAAGAATCATTAATCAAGTCTTTGTAGATCAGGACAGAATGGCACAACGTTATTTGATGTTTGTACTACATTTTGTCCATAAGAGATTTAAATTAGACGATAAATAGAGGAGCGAGTCATGAATAAGCTCTTTGATTGTAGTCTGTTTTCCATGAAAGCACACCTTAAGACGATTGTGCGCGCCAGCCAGAGGCTTGAATAAGTTAAATCTTACTGTGTGAGCTTACCCGCCGAAGGTCCACCCACGAGAACTCGAAATGCTTAGAAGCGTGAAACTTACCTGGAACAAAATTGAAAGAGAATATGTTAATTATGTTGCATTTATACATTACATAGTCTTTGTACATTTGTGAATTATAAATTATATTGGTTAATATGTACTGCATGTCATTATTGCTAATAGAATTGATAGATATGGTAAAACGTTGTGCTTATGTGCATATAAATATTAAGTATCAGTTTATTCAGTTATAATGTTCAATTAGTAAAAATACAATACATTTGTTAAGTTTGAATGTACAGAAAATGCACAATCGGGGGGATATACAACCAAAAACAAAGTTGACCTCGCATCAAAACCATCAGATTTCGTAAGACAGGCTTTCGATTCGCAGGCATCAATCTTGCATCACATCCAAATCACAACGTGTAACTAACGTGGGCCACCATCACTTTTTTTCACACAAAGCCCGAGCATCGCGCGATTGTCGCAGCTTATTAGGACTTTGGCCATTATGCGTCAGGTGACTTTTCAGACTCTCCCGTGTGTACACACACACACATCCAGGACTCGGCAAAGTTTGAGGCCGCAGGGCGCGAAATCAATTCCACGAGAGACGCCACCACCGGCATCGACTTAAATTGCTCGCGCCGCGGCGTTGGTTTGATGAATGAAACGCGAGAAACTCGGCGAACAGGAGGAGGAGCTCTGGTGCGCGTGTCGATGGATGTGCGCCTCGATGCAGGAGAAGAAGAAGGTATTTGCTGTGTCTCTCGTCTTCTGTTTTGTTGCGTCGCGGGATGGGAATGCGACGTTGTGTGTGTATATAGGGACACAAGTTAAGCTGCGCTAATGGGATTAGATATTTGACTTTGGTTCGGCATGCCGAGTGATAACGAACAATTTGAATAGATATTAATTTTGAGCTGTATACAAAAAGTTCGCATAAAGAGATTTAAAGAAAAGTATTGGAGATCCAATAGATGTCGCGTAACACGAAGAAACATCAGGACACGTATTTCTTTTATGCCTCTGAGGTGGTGGAAAAAAAAGCACACATAACCGTTTATCTTTTGACAAATAACATAAGGGACGAAACTCTCTCGAGGCCGAAGGACTGCGCATATCATCCTCTACTGATAAGAAATGACATCGTATTGGTTCTCGCAAAAAAATTTGACATGGGTATACTGCCAAATTACACAGAACATTTGAAGAGGTAAATTTGAAGGGTTATTACTTCATTAAACTTTTAGATTTTAAGGGTATATTTTTCATCCATAAAATGCTGAAAAAGTATACCGTATATGTTTTCGAATACACCACAACATTGTGATATCTATATAGAAAGAATCACAAGAATGTTGATTTAGTTCCCATTTTAATGACTGTTTATCCGACCGAACAAGTCAAAGTTTTTCCTCATTACTCGCTATTCGCCAATAAACAATGACATCTAAACTCCCTTTGAAATCTCTCTGTTTATATACTAATGTTTTCACAATTGTCGCGCACTAGTCTACAAAGGATTCTCTGTCATCCGTGGGTATAAATTAATCTACTTAGATTCATTGAAGACTCGGGGGCAAAAATTAATCAGCAACAGCAGCAGCAACATAGTGCAACCTCCCTCAAGAAAAGCCGCTGCTACAGCTCTCAAAATCACTCGGCAGCAGTAGTAGTAGCAGCACAAATAGCTTCTCGGCTGTAGCAGCAGCAACTCCAACCACCACCAACAGCAGCAGCAGCAGCGCTAATAGCCTAATTAAAAATAACTCCGCCAGCCAGAGAGTCTCTCACTGTGCGCACATCCCTGTGATCTCTGGCTCGCGGGAAAATGTAAAGTTTTGTCCCTCTCGCACTGAAACTCACGACGATGTCTCTCTTCCTCCTAGCAGTTATACAGCGGAATTGCGGACCTTTGATGTATAGGTGCAGAGTATATACGTATGTATAATAAGTGCACGAGGGCCGGGAGAGTGGAAGAAGCGTCTGCAGACGAAACTGCAGCTCAGCTCAGCTCTCTCTCTCTCTCTCTCTCTCTCTCTCTCTCTCTCTCTCTCAGCTTATATAAACGACGGCAAACGGTTTCGCACTGTTGCGGTTCGGCGCACACTCACTCGCTCCTCTCTCGCTTTACACGCTTAGCTACTCGTCAGAACTCTGATGTGATTTCGACGTATATATACAGACGATGTGCAGGTGGATAAATGCGAGTATGTGTGTGTGTGTGTGTGTGTGTGTGCATTGGCATAAGTGGAGTGGAGGAGTTAATAGTTGTGTGTAACGGTAGGTGTGTATGATTACATGCGCATGGGGATAATTCAGCGATTTTCTCGCTGTGGAGTAGGTTTAAGGAAGTAGGCACGTAATCGATAGATCGCGTGGTGTAGGGTCTGCAGTCTGTATTCGATGGTTAACGAAATTGCGCTGCTGTATATTTGTTTTTCGACAATTTCGAGATGCCGACGACGTTGGAAAAACGGTGTAACATTAATTGGGGTGCAGTTTGTGTACATACCGATTTTGTAGCTTTGGCAATCTGATTGCGACATTTGTAGCTTGTAGTGCTGTTGCTGTAGCTATATCTTATATCGTATCTATAGGATCACGTGAAGAGTCGACATGTGGCGATAAGATGAGATCGCAATGCAATTAGTTAATAGTACAATATACTTTTTTTATTGTAATTCATACTGATAGTTAAACTGAAATTATTACTTGATCATAGCGTAAAAGTTGAATAACAAAGTCAGTTATGTGAAGTGGCCTAGAAATTACAATAAATCAAACAATGTATTTATTCAAATTCGCATGATGTGTGTTTAACCATTCGGTAAAATTTCAAAATTGAATAGAATTCAATTTCATCGCGTAAAGTTAAATAAAGGTTAATAATAGTACCTGCATAATTCGAAAACCGTTTAAAAGCTTTAACATTGCACCGAATTTGAAAAGATTTGCAAAAGTGGGTCAAACTCACTCCTTTATCTCTCTATTTAAAAAACCATTAGACGCAACACGTTCAAAGTAGATTTCCATAATTTCGGTTATTTTTCTCTTGCAGCAACTCGAGCATAAATTATCCCGCGATAAAAAAATTCCCCAAAGAACCTTAGACGAGGGAGTAAATCGCGCGCGAAGGAAAGGCAAAAAAAGGAGAGATAAGAAGCCGAGTCGAGCCGTAAAACAAATAAGATAAGAAAGTCATTGATAAATTCCATAACTCGCCCCGTTTAAGGGATAACGTACATCGATATATATATTAATTACAAGTTATGGGAGCTGCGCGTATTCTTCCGCCGCAGCAGCGAGTTTCTCACGGATAGCCGCCGTAGCCGCAGCCGCAGCCGCCGAGAAAGTCCAAGTCTCCTGGCCCAGCGCGAAGAAGTCGATAAATTAAAAAAAACACCGCGTACTGGCAATCTTTGCGGTAGCACAATGAAAGTGCAAGGTAAGAGTCGGGCTTTGTAACGACGGGATATTTATAGGTGACTCCGCTGTAAAGCGAAACAATCGACGTATAATTCTATCTCCGTCTCTCTCTTTCTTTACTCGGCTTGGATTAATTCAGCTCGCCATGCCCCTGGGATTTCCTTAAAATCACGACGCGATCTCGCGGTCTCTCCCAATTTCGCCAAAGGAATTCTGTTGCGAAATTGACCTTACAACGGAATTTAATCTGTAATATGTATTAGTGCCTTTTAGACAGCAGGTGAGTGCAGCTCGTGCATCTTTTTTTTGTTGCCAGCTCGAGCCGGTAAATGCGACCGTGAGCGAGCGCGAAACGGTTAAATGGACGTTTCATAATTGATACGGTACGATCAATGTTGGTGAATTAGCGAAAGTGCGGGATGGCATTCGGCGATGAATAATTTTCGGGGGTTGCATTTGGAAAAGATTACGGTGAATTTTTTTTTTTTCGTAAAGCTGCTTTAAAAGGATTATTTTGTAAAACATCCATGCTTCCCTTGAAAAGGGCAATGAATATACAAATTTTCATCTCTCGAAACGTTTTAGTTTTTGAAACCATTTTTTACGAGGTTATCCAGCAATTATTTCAAATTATTACGTAGAATAAAAAATAAACCAACTTGACATGGATAATAAAAATTCATAAATTTTCCCTCTATTGAATCAAATGAAACTTTTATCTAACAGAGCAGATTATTTACTGTATACTCCCTATACAATCTGTGCCAGAGATCAGAATCATAAAATTTTCATCGGTGCAAAATCCGATGCAGTCGCGCGTCAACGAACTCGTGACAAACGTCCGCTACTCGTGCTCTCTCTCTCTCTCTCTCTCTCTCTCTCTCTCTCTCTCAACCTCTGCGACTGCTAGAAACGTATCGCCTGATCGATATACGTATGCGCACGGGGTGGGCCGAATAATTAGTCGTCAATTAATGAAGCGATTGGTAATACGAAAACGCAGACAAGAGCGCAGCATTGATTCGGAGAACACCGATCATAATTACCGATGCGCATTTTCAATATTAATCTATGCTGCTGATGCTGTCGCGATTTTGGGGGATATAAATTTTAATAGAGGATGCTCGCATTGAGTTCGGGAGATATATATATATATATA
>UELV01002597.1:7860-21393 GCA_900490015.1 Megastigmus stigmatizans
CCCCCGCCCCTTACATGATCGACTCTTTGCTTTTTCTCGCAACTTTGAGTGAAGCGATTTTTCCCCGTTGACATCGCTATTAAACATGTGTGTCTATGTGTTTCTCTTGTTATACTTCTTTACGATCTCCGGGGTGGGAGGGTAATTGGCAGCTTTTTTATTCTTTTTTCTTCTGTCTCGTTGTCTCCCAGAAATATGAATATATTTTTCACGTGGATTAGAAAGATTTTTTTGGATCCATTGACTTTACATTGACGCTGAAAAACGATAAGGAATTGGAAATAAATATTGTATACCCATATTCTATATTATGTAAAGCCAATTAAGCGACATATAATTATTTAATTTATACAATTTACCATATATTTCATCCTTTTTCATTCAATTTTAGACATTATAAAATACGTCTAGTAATATTGTAAAGATAATCGCTTATTATATTTATTATCGTTTTTTATAGACAATTATTTTATAGCTTTTACTTTGTAAGATTTATAAGAGTGCTAAATGATTAATAGTTTATTAAGTTTTTCAAAAGTTCTTGAAACTTTTATTAAAACTACTTTAATATTATTAGTTGATATTATGATATATATCATTTTATATATTTGTAGAGAATTAAGAAAATAAACAGTATTTATTCTTATAATCTTTATAGTTTACAGTACATCAATTAGTTTTAGAGGCATAAAATTGTTGATAATAAATAATTTCTATTCGAAAATAAGTTCTCTTCGTTTTGAAATGTGAAACCTTATACCGCCTGTAGGTGCGCTATCTACAGAAATTCTCAGGAAGCTTTCTAAGCTTTGTTCGCTTATGGCGTCTGTCGATAACGCAACTTTATCTACTTACGTTAAATCGTAATGCCTACTGCAGATTATACTGTACGTATTTATCCACTTATGAATACAAAATTGTCACTGATTTATTAATGTAACGAGTTGAACATTGTTTAAATTTTCAATTAATTAATCTTAATGTGCTAATATTTATTCTAAAGCAAAGCTAAAACTGATATTTTAGTTTGCATTTATATCGATCTATACGAATCAATATGTGCTTACTGCGATTTTATGTACAACTTAACTCATCAAATCGATAAGCTATATAAAAAATAATAGAAGTTAATTCTAAATTAATTATTCCATGAAAGACACTAAATTAATTTCCAATTATAAACTTGATTATAAATTATCACAACTTATTCAAAAAGTTTACTTTATACATAATATTTAAAAAAATTTAATCAAAGCCCACATGAATTCAGATCGACATCCAAATGATATCTTTCGAAATCCAAGAAGATGGCTGTATCCCCGTCAACATCGCTCGCATCTCTTTTACAGAATATAAACAGCGTCAACTCAAGCGCACAACGTAATTCGCTCGAATCATATCCGCATCCGCAATCGTTCGCCTCGAATCGAATCATCGAATTTCGCACAAGGAGGAAGAGAGAGAGTCTCGCCCACGATCAGCATGCAATCATACAATTACGCGTATATAGCCGCGATCCAACGATGTACAGCGGTAATGCAGCGCAAAAATCTCCAATATATCCGCGCGAGCGCGCGCCTACGCTCTCGCCTACCACCCACACACGCGTGTATACGAGCGCATATAACCGCGGTGAAAATCATTGGAGAAGGCATCTCTGTGCGATATATGCGCGCCGATTGCACACACATGGCCATAGAGGCGGGCTCGATCGATCCCCCGAGCTCCCGAGCATGCGTCGTCGTCGTCGACCAAACTTCCCCCTTGCGATGAGCCACTCTGTCTCTCTCTCTCTCTTTCGGCTGAATGAGAGCCTAAAGGAAACTTGTACGCGCGTCACACGCGCGGCAAGGGCCAGAAGAGAGATAGCGAAGCGTCGCCGTCGCGTTGACGAGAGCAGGAGCCGGAGCGAAGCGGTTTCGAGTGCGCCTCTCTCTCCGTGGAGGACGTCGACGAGCCCGGCAGGATAGCAATAGTGCAGGTGAGCGATTTTCTACAACGATTAAATGTTAAGCGGGTTGATTCGAGAGGTTTTAAGGGAAAAGATGCGGTTGTTCGATCAGAACTCTTTTTAGACGTGTTCTCGAGTTTTTTTACAGAACAGTTATCTGCGCAAAAAGGTGGATATTCGTACAAGTGAAAGTGCTATAAATATAACGGTTGACGTGTTGTATACGTAGATTTGGTTCATACATAAAGAATCTTTATCTATACTTATAATCAGACCTTGTTTCGTTTCTAATTATCTGCAATACTTGACAGTCACCATGAATAATCCAATGCACTAAAGCCGAAAGAAGCTTGTAACCAATATTATTGATTTTTTTTTCTCTGCTTAAAAAAGATCGAGTTGGCACACAGCGATACACGAAGGTATGTACATAACAATAGTTAAGGGAGAATTTGAAGGGAACGTGGCGATAATGGGATTACGCGCACGTTATGGAAAAGTTGGGTACGTATCGTGTATCGCGAGTGGGAGTTTCGATTTGTCGAGCGAACGTATTGATTTTATATTTTATCGCCTGGATTGCAAATAAAATTTCAATTATTTTGCGTTGATTGAATTTCGCGCAATTAATAGAATAATGGTGCTGAAAAGTATCGAGACTCGACGTGTGGAAATAAAATTTTTATGGGCAATTTGCTGCGAGAAGCGAGAATTTCAAATTTAAAAATTAATTTTGAATTAATTTTTTATCAATAAATTGAAATTTATACGTGATTTAACGAGAAATAAAATGTTTGTTATAGTAGAGTGTTTGACTGCTTTCCAGCAACATAACCTAATTATCGTTTTTGTGTGCAGTTCATATCACTCGATATTATTTTATAAGCCCAATATAAAGATTCGATAAAGTACATGTAATTACATTTTAAAGACTCCTTTTAAAGGGTAGCCGATGTTTCATACAGAAAAGGCTCGTCGATTTTAAGCTCGATAGAGCACTTTATTCAATAACACGCAAGTGTATCAAATGCCCGCCTTTTCACTCAGAAACTAAAAAAGTTTAATAAATACACTTGCAACATTCTTTTTTTACATGCAACAATAACGATCGTTCAAAGTAATGGAAAACTTTCTTATCGACATTTTTCAGTTTTACTTCTATTCATTGAAAATTCTATCTAAAAATATGTCTTAAACGAGTTTCCGTAAATTGGATTTCAAACTGAACTCGAACGTACATTGGAATACCTATTCAAATCTCAATACAATAAAAGATCATTTGATTGCAAAAATGCAAAGTCATTTCAATGTACCGTAATGCAAACTGCTGCGATATAATACAATTCTTTCAAAAGAATCGTTACACTTTCCCAATTTTCGTTTGTATACCTCCGTTTATGATAAATCCGATGTTTCAGAGATGCCGTCGGTCAGGAGAATGATACTGGGACACGTCATGTCCGGAATGTGCACGAAAATTAATCGGAAGAAGAAGATGGAGGGTGACGTCATGGACACCCCATTGAAGCGCTGCCTCTCCACCTTCGATATCACTCTACTCGGTATGTGCGACACGTTCATCAATCAAAATTCTCACGATAATTGCAGCAATTTCTATTCGGACTTGGCATTGACGGATAGAGATTATTTTTCAATATTGCGCCGAGTATAAATAATTCTTTACAATTATAATTTATTCGAGTATTATATAATATCTTCAACATAATTAATAACACTACAGCTTGCTTGCGTTGATAAATGAGGCTGTCAACGTTCTTTTAAAATAAAGAAAGTTAATTTCGACGTGGATATCTTTAGAACAGCTTTGGAACGTTTGTAAAACAATGTCATTCATGGCCAAAAAAATGATTATATTGATCACTCTTATTGCATTCTTTTAGATCCTTGATACAGTCAATGGTACAACAAATCGCCACCTTGTACGAACAAAAACACCTGCCTGGAACAATTAAGACGCGTTCGTTTTCGTCCGGACGTTATAAATGTTTTTCTTCGTTGCAAATCCTGCCACATATTTTTCTTCGTATGGGGTGTCGAATTACAGTCAATGATAAAACCTGCATTCACTCGAGTAAAAATAGTATACCTATTACGTAGCTAGGGAGCAAAGATAATTATATCGACAAGGGTGAAGGGCCCTGTTGACATAGATCACGAGTACACAAGTTGCGTGCTGCATTTTTTCATGACTGTAAAGAATCGATTTTTACGCACGGTGGTATGAAATAGTAATAAATGTACGTTACGCAAATAGTTGAGCGAAAGAAATATGCCGACGAGACAAGAAGCCAGAGCGAAGCGAGGGTGAACAATCACACGAGTCGAGATAACCTGAGAGCGCACTTGCGTTCTTTTTCCTGCGTGTGATAAGTCGCGTAAAATAATTAATTTTTAAACTAAAATCAAGAAACAAAAGAATGTACAATATGACGAATGTATAATCCTGTTTTAGGTATCGGTCATATGATCGGCGCTGGGATATACGTTTTGACTGGTCCGGTTGCGCGCGACATCGCTGGGCCCGGCGTTGTACTGAGCTTCCTGTTGGCGGGTCTCGCCTCGCTGTTGGCCGCACTTTGCTACGCGGAATTCGGCGCCAGGGTGCCAAAAGCCGGTAGCGCTTACGCGTACGCTTACGTTACCGTCGGCGAATTCTGGGCTTTTGTCATTGGCTGGAACATCATTCTGGAACACATGATAGGTAATTCCATTAATGTACCAATAACGAAACTCAATATAATGCAGGTTTTTACGTACTAATTTATGGTACTCGAAATTGTTTATAGCCTTAAATTCGATCGATAATAATACTTGCTCGTGACTTAGGTGCGGCATCGGTGGCGCGCGCGTGGAGCGGCTACGTGGACTCGTTGTCGGGCCAAGCGATAAGCAACTTCACCAAGAGCCTCATGTCGGGCTACATAATGGACGAGCCCCTGGGCAATGTGCCCGACCCCATCGCCGCCTGTCTATGTCTCGTCTACGCTCTCCTCCTTGCTGTGGGTGTCAAGTGCTCCGCAGCGGTCAACTCGCTCCTGACCCTCGTCAACCTCGGCGTCATGGCTCTGGTCATCGTGCTCGGCTTCTACCACGCCGATCTGTCCAATTGGAACTATCAGGGCCACGGATTTTTGCCCTACAAAATCACTGGTGTCTTTGCTGGTAAGAAGCGTTCATCAATTTCATTTTTTTTTTATCGAATTGGTGTTCTGCTATTATAGGTGAGCTGGAATTTGTGACTTGAAAATTATACAGAAAAATATAGTTTCGAAACTGTATTTTTAATAGACATGATTTTACTAATGAGTTGATAAGTCCTTGACTACGTGTCGGTACAGAAAAAGGTGGTTTTCGAAAACTCGTATTTACTTTTTTTGACAAACCGTACATAGATTTTATAGTTTCCAGTTTAATTTCAACATTTTAAACTCACAAAGTATCCAGGTTTTGTACTAACTTGAGCGTATTGATATTAAAGGGTGAAATAAACGTATACTTGTATACTTATATTGATTTGCTAAATCTAGTAGAAACTATTGATCCACCTTTAAAAAGATACATTCATGCGAAGGTTCGAATTACTTGCTATTGAAACTTATACTCAACGTCCTTGGAAGCGAGATCCACAAAAAATCATTAGATATAATAATGGAATGTTTAAAAATACGATTTAAAAGTTGAAGTAAATACTTTCAGGAAAATAACGCAAAACCTAAACTAACACGTCTTTTTATTCACGATCTACTTTGTCATTTCGTAAATACGTCTTTTTAAAACGTTAATACGTTTTTTAATTCACAATCTCCTTTGTCATTCCGTACGTGTCTAAGATTAATTGATTTTATATTTGAAGTTTTATTTATATATCTTCCTAGCTGAGATCATGGGTTTTGCTAAAATTTTCATTAAAAAAGGTGTTTTGCTAGTATACCAATTCTTATTTGTAAATGAGTCCTAATATAAAGAGTTCTACTAAAATTAAATTAAAGCTCAAAAAGAATGAACTCGTATACCAGTTGCTTAAAATTGAAAATCCTATATGCGTAAAATTAAAAAAAAAAAATATTTAAAATATTTCACGGTAAACAGCCTTCGTATAACCATTACGAGGATAAAATATTTAATTTATAGTAATTATCAATAGATTTACAAAGTATTCAAAAATCATAATATCACTACTTAGCAAATAATAATCCCTCAATCTCTACAAAGATATAACAAGAAAACACAAGCAATAAATATCATATTGTTTATTTACACAAGGTGCGGCGACTTGCTTCTACGCGTTCGTCGGGTTCGACTCGATCGCTACTTCAGGCGAGGAGGCACGGGATCCGAGCCGCAGCATACCACGAGCCACAGGAATCTCCATGGCTATAGTGACGATCGGCTACATCCTCGTGAGCGCAGCGCTTACACTGGTCGAGCCCTATTCCAAGATCAGTCGCACTGCCGCTCTGCCCGAGGCTTTCGATGCCAGGGGCATACCATGGGCCAAATACGTCATAAGGTCAGATCCTCTGTCATCTCCTGATATTATCTCGCATGCGGATTGCGTCAGCAAATCATTATACATCTATACCTAACCAAGTGCAGTTATCTCACGCACGTGTCTCGTTTGATTCAACTCACGTGTAATGGACTATTGATTTCTTCGAATGAACAACTTCCATTATCGGGCGACATAAAAGGTGTATTATGCAAAACTTTAGTGCATGTGTTCAATTTGCATAATTAACTGAATTGTTCATTGATTAAATGCAATTGATATTGTGCGCTTATGCAGCAAATCTCCGGTATTGTTTAGTAATTATACCTATCAATTGAATTGATTAACATGAAATACAAATAAAAAAATTGTTTGTTCGATTCGGATTTATATAAAACTATATTATTCATATCTACAACCATGATTTTTGGTAGAATCAAAGATATTTCACAATAGGTACATGCATTACATACATTTTAATCGGTAATATATTCAAAGTACCTTTATAAAATAGATAAGTTCAGGATATAGTCGGATAAGATTTACGGGTACGTAAATACTATGTGTTCCGTATGTGGTATGCACATTGATTATATTCACGAACCTTCACCGTCTATCCGCCACGTCCAAATGAAAGAGAAAATGAAAAATTGACTTCATCATCGAAAAGAAGGGTTATTGATTTCGAGCGTTAAAATAACTTCGAGTGTTTCAAATTAAATATTCCAACAAAAAAAAAAACAACAGCAACGAGAGAACAAATATCGAACTACCTAAATGTAATTCATACCAAGCCCAATGTTTCAAACCAAAGTTCATATAGTTTTGTTAAACCTGGTCTGTAGCGTTGGTGCTCTGTGCGGCATGACGACTACCCTGTTCGGCTCGCTGTTCTCGTTGCCGCGGACGATGTACGCGATGGCGAGCGACGGTCTGCTGTTCAGTTTCCTCGGCCGGGTGAGCAAGCGTACCCAGGTGCCTACGGTGAATCTGGCCATAAGCGGCTTCGTCAGTGGCCTCATAGCTCTGCTCTTCGATCTCAATCATCTCGTGGAGTTCATGTCGATCGGCACCTTTCTCGCCTACACCATCGTCTCGGCGAGCGTCATAGTGCTGAGGTATCGACCACCGCCCCAGCCATCGCCCGCCATGGACAATACCGCCTCGTCCGACACTACGGTCGCGAGCTCCTCCCATCAGCTTGCCTCGCCTACCGATCTCGCCATGGACTCGAGCGATTGCAACAGCCTCTGCGCCTCCGTTGAATCTCAAGTGAGTCCTGCGGCATCGAATCGATCTGCGCATACGTGTGCTAAAAATAATTCTTTGATGATTTTCTTGCGCTGTAGCTGATACAAGGATTCTGCATGGATGGGATTGGAAGGGTGAGAGGACGTTACACGTGGCTGGCAAACTTCCTGATTAATTGCGAGCCCGGTACAGCCGTCACCACCTGCATCATTTTCTATTCGGTCGCGAGTATCTCATTGTGCTTGCTATTGGTATTCCTCTCTCAAGAGTCCTACTCGCCTGCCTGGTGGGACTACATAATGGTACTAAATCTCGTTATCATCCTCGTAGCCAGTAAGTTATTTTTATTCTCTATATATAACGTGTTCTTTCCAATGAAATATTGCAATTTGACGAATTTTCATATTGTTTAACTGCAGGTCTGCTAGTGATCGCTGCTCATCAACAAAATCCACCAAGCCTAAGCGGTAGCTTTAGAGTTCCAATGGTTCCTCTTGTACCTGCCCTTAGCATTCTTTTAAATATAGGCCTAATGTTTCACCTGTCCATTTTGACGTGGCTACGATTTCTTGTATGGATGATAGTCGGTTAGTATAAATGTAGTAATTTTATTTTTAAAACCCGTTGTAATAATTAAATTCGTTAAAATAATCAGAAAAATATCTTCTACCCATTTGTACTGTAAATACTTCATTATGAGAAATAATTTTGTAGGCTATCGATAGTAATAAATAACGTCATTCGCAGGTCTTCTTATCTACTTCCTGTACGGGATTCACTACAGCAAGGAAGCCATCGATCCAAATTCCTACGCAGTTTTGATGGAAAGTACAGAAGCGGAAAGAGGTGCCAAATGGGGTTCGTGCAGTCTCAGGCTCAATCGTAAAAGCGACACCACACCGATTCTCGGCAGCGATGAGTTCGTACATTAGACGAGAGTCGATTAAGTCCTGTATCGTCGAGGAAGAAAAAAAAGAATGAAAATTATTCGTTGAGATTTCTAGTAGAAAAATAACGCTTTGTCATAGATTTCAAAATTGTGATAACAAAGGGAAAAAAGGTATATCGGTAGGAGAATGATCAATTTCTAGTATGGATTGTAAATTATTATAATCTTTACGAAGCACGTATGGCTTTCTACTAGAACATCTCTCTCTGTCTCTCGTGAAACAAAGAGAAAAAGAATAGCTTTAATTTATCCGAGAACGGCTTCATTAGGTTCTGTAAAAAAGCAAAAGGTACAGGCGGCAGAACTATCTCGAAAAGTGCAGATGTAAGATATGCAAATGCACCAAGACTGAAAATACACAACTACAACCACAAGTGAAGCACGAAAAGAAAATAATATTATTGACAAAATATGTTCGTTAATTAAGTTATCTTCCATCGTACAAAAGAGAAATACAAAGATTTATCCATTTATAATTTTCATTACCTCCAGCATTCAGTGCATAAAAGATGCAAAGTGAATATATATATATATACTGTTTATCGTCGTTGAAAATGGTGTGCCTTGACATTATCGGCATCAGCTCTTAATTGAAGAGGCACGTGGTGCTATTTACATAAAACTTTGTTAAGCCAGTCCGTGAAATATAGAACGCGCCAAATTCATTTGTTTCATCACGACTCGTTCGGCGATTGCATTCATAAAAGCTTTCATGATATCAGGTGTACATACATATATTTATTGGAATCATGCTTTTAATCAATGAAGCGCAAGAGATAATATGTTGTTTCTATCTAAATTGTTAATTAAATGCAGTTTTAATATTACTCGGGCTGACTTTGTGTTTATTCGACAATATACGCTGTTGCTAAATGGAAACAGCAACATTCACGAAAATGACGCATGCCAATCAACTAACTATGTATGCATGATTGAAAAATCAATTTTCGTAAATCATGCGAAGCTATGTACATGTATACGCAACGGCAAATTATACGCAATGTTACAAAAAAAAGAAAAAGAAAGAAAGAAAGATTGATTGAAAAATAAAAGTACAATTAACAACTTATCATTGTAACGATTATATCGTTTAGCACCATATGTGTTGTTATTATTAAAACAAACAAAGAGTATGTGTATGAAAAATGCGACTTATGCGTAACGTTAATTTTCGATGATCTCATTGTGTGTATAGTTGTCGAACAACGATTGATTTTGTGAAAATACTTTGTGAACAAATGTTTATATACATATGACTTATTTTTTCTGAAACTTATAGGTTTATTTAGAAAATAAAACAGAAAATATAAAGCAATATCGTTGTTTATGCATTTGAAAATCGTTTTACAAAAGGAATTTTCTTAAGTGGGCATAGCGATTTGTTAAACAAAAAATCGATCGCAACCGTGAAAATTTACAATTCGCCAGTTAACGGTGATCGTAATCTAGTAAATTACCGTAAATCCAGTCGTATAAAAGGACCTGCATTGGTACTTCTAGACATTGCATTCAGTTTTTACATTGTTTGACATACGTACAAGTTGAAGCGGAAAAATGCTGTTTAAAGTTGTCTTTTTGGTGATTGCGGGCAGCGCGTTGGTTGCTAGCAGAGATCTTCTTCCTCGATGGAACTCTGTTCACGTTGTAGATGATGCGGCACTCCGCAAGGTATATTCTATAATATATTTCTACAGAATTTTATTTTTTCAATTTGCATACATATAAAGTAAAGAGGTAAGACCTACGTTTCTAAGGGAGGACTCCGGCGAGGTCAGAATATAATAAAGTCATTAGAGGAAATGTACGAAACCTACATTATAGAATAAAAAAAATATTAAATTCTACTCGTCTGTTTCTGCTTCCGTGTGTTTTAAGGATAGAGAATAATCAATTCGATCTTTTTTAAACATTTCCCGTCAAGTAATAGGATGATTTTTTTCTAAATTAAGTGTCTTTTTATACTCTAAATTATAGTGCAACCTTCGTAGATTTTCCTTGTAATGTCAGTGTCGAGATCCTCCTTTAGATTTTTAATTTCAAACATATGCAGAAAATAATAATTTTATTTCAATCATATGTCGATGATCTTATATTTACTTAGCACGATACCTTTCCTTAAATAAAGTGATTCATCAGCCATTACTTCGATAGCTTTTACGGAACTAATACGCTGGTGTTTTTAAATGTCTGTATACCTTTAGTTCATATAATTAGAGTATTGAAATTTCTAAAAAGCATTTTACAATTCAAAGGTACTACTCTAACCCTTTCAAACCTGAATTCATTACGAAAAAGAAAAATTATTAAAACCATTCTTGAATGATCTATGATCATTAATAAGTCGTTTTTACGTTTTTCTTTTTTTTTTTTTAATTAAGTGTATGAAATTATACTAACCCCTAGTATAGAATTTGTAACTATCCAGTCTAAACCATTCTTTAGATTTACATTGTTAAAATTCATATTTGCTTCACGTTCTATAAGTGCCAAATGTATACCCGCCCATTCCAATAGACGCTAGGTTGAAATGGTTAAAGTAGAGAAACTAGCCATTGAAAGTCAGGCCTTTTTTCTTAGAAATCTGAAATGTGCTAAATTTTTTTGTAAGAACGGTTGAGCTGGTTATTAGATTATTTAAGTTAAAAATCTTTGACAGTAGTTGTATAAAGAATTTTAATATCTCTAAAATTTATAGATAATTTATTTTAAATTATAAGCCAACTAAAATAGCAAAATAACAATTTATATATTAGCTTTATAAAAATATGGATTTTTATGAAGATATACTACATCAATTCTTTAGCATTGATCTAATTTTCTTTCTAATGCTATTTTCTTATACCATAACAGGAGGTTAAGCGTGATGTGGAGCCGCTTTCTCTACTAGACACCGTAGACAGCGTATCACAGAAACCTATCACGTTCGATGTGGAAACACCGATAGACCTGAAGAAACGCTCCATTGAACCTTCTAAGAATACTGAATACCAATGCTGCGGTTAATCTACACCGATCCAATTATTAATTTTAAAAAAATTATCAAAATTTTAACACGTGCACCTTTCTATTGATTTTGGTTCTCTCTGTATAAAATACAAAGAGAAGCGCTCGAATAAGAATTATAATAGCGTTTTGTAATCCAATCGCAGGCTCCTCGAAGTGAAACATTAGTATATTGTCAAGGAGATTTTACAATAGATTTATTAAATTTTAACAGCTATACCCATAATTTTATTACATTTTTCACAGTAAAATTTACTGGAAACTATTGTAATTCTTCCACTTTTAGAACTTTGTGATTTGATTATTTATCGCGATTAAAATTTTTACTTTGAAATCACCATCCGACTACGTTTCTATTTCATTGTGTTCTCTTCATGAATATACAAACTTATAATACTAACTGTAATAAAATACTTAACGAAATAAATAAATATTAATTGCAAGTTACTGCATATATACTTTTATTATACCCTTTTCCGCTAGCAACTAAGAAAAGAGTTAAACATATTTCTCGATAATTAAATGGCTCTTTTATCTACAAAGAACAACAATATTATTGACAAAAGAAAATTTTTACATGAAGCATAATGCCGTTTTTTAATTTTACCTATCTTTTTATTCCATATAGGAACTTCAAGAAATTAAATTGATTTTTTCACCAGATAAAAATATATTTCGAAAATTGTAAGACATTATAGGGGGATTTTATTGTAAGGGAATGAATAAGCATGACTGAGTCACAATCTTTATAGCAAGGTCATTAGACAATACACATAAGCGTAGAGAATGGCACAAAATTTTGTCATAAGTATAGATAATATTAATCTTTCATTTACATTTTTCTATATTGAAAATATTCATCTAGATAGGAATTTTTCTGGATTTTCCTGGATTTTGAGGCTATGGATATAACTGAAATGGATCTAGATAGATATATTTCCAGGTCTTAGATTTATGTAACTAATTTGTACGAACAAGTGCGCGAAGTCTAAGTACCCATTATATTTAATGACACCATGCGGATGATAACACCCGAACTGGGAAATCAAGCTTCAATATTTGAATTTAAAAAATTTTTTAATTTAATGGAAATATTAAAAATTGGAAAATTAAATCTTAATCCTCAGCCAGAGTTTTATCCTCATGATTTCACCAAATATGAGCTTAATATCAAACTACACGCACTTCAATTCTTCGGAATTAGTTACAAAAACGTAAGATCTGGAAGTATTGAAATCACGTGATTTCTCATGTCAAAACGTGATTTTTCACCTTATTTCTCAGCAGATTTTTTAAAGTAGGGAGTTCTTTTCACGGGGGGTTGGGTTGATCACTTTTTGAAATCGATAAAAATTGATAAACTATATATGTATACCAAATGAGTTCAACTGAAAACCAGTGTAAAATCAGCTGAATTCTGCAATCATTGAAGTACCTTATTTATAAAAGTAATCAACCCTTTGGCTTTCTATTCAAAAATTATAATCCTTACAACTAAAGCAAATGCTAAATTTTAAGATTCAAAATTTTATAGCTCTACTATTTTAATGCTAATAACTGGCTCTGAAATGCAAATAAAAGCTTCTTATCCCTACTTTTATCTTGTTTTGCGACATTCTTTACTATAAAAGTTAAAAGCCTGCAACTATAACTTATATTTCAATTTTCGTATACTTTGGCAAGGCCAGAGGCATTATCTGGCATAGATGGATTCTCCTCGTATAAACTGTACCTATACCAAATCCATTGTTAATTAAAACCATGCAGCGTATACTTTTCATTTTTTTAGGATTATAATACGTATATGTATTATATATATGATATAATATGAGATTATATCGAATATAAATACACTACATATATATATAT
>UELV01002599.1:0-12035 GCA_900490015.1 Megastigmus stigmatizans
ATATATATATATTTGGCTCATACGTTGTTAAAAGGTTTTGAAATGTAAAACATAAACGAAAAGTAAATGAACAATTTAATTTGCTACCTTATAATTAATCAATAAAGTGGCGGTTTTAAATTGTCATAGACGCTGCAAAAGTTAAGACCAACAATATTTATCACAAATATCTTATCAACTCTTTTATTAACGAGAGGAAAAGCACATAATAGAATAAAGCTTGACTCCCAGCGTCTGCAAAAATATATAAAATTGCCTAAGCAATCGCTCACAGTATTGAGAAACCAGTTTTCGCGTCATCAAGCAAGAAAAACAAACAAGCACAAATTAGAACCAACTTTTGTTTCCTTGTTAATTTATTTGCACAGTTAGGTAAAGTACCCGATAGCTGGAAAAAATGCAAATTTGGACCATTACCTGGACAACGGTAAAACACTACTATTACATATGAATATAAAAAAGAAATCAGTTCATTAGCATTGTTTATGCCATGAACTATATGATTAAATCGATTTTGTATTAATTTGAGTCTCCAATTTACTATAATACTAAATAAAAAATTTCGTGGTTATGTGCGATAGCCTTATCTTTGCTCAGGTTTACATTCCACTTAGTAAGCAGTAATCTATAACGGGAAACATTTAATTTGCATTGTCCAGGTTTATGGTTACTTTTTTAATATAAATAAACGTGAAGATAAAATTCTTTTTTGCACAAGTTATTAAAATCGACAGTAAATCGTATTCAAAATATGACCAAGTTTCGGGTACTTTTACCTTATACTGTAAGTATAAATATTCGTATCAAAATAAAAGTTTTGATAAAAATATTCCTTCGTTTCAATAATAATATAAATATTTAATTAAATTTACCGAAATAATACTAAAATAAATTAAATTATAAGCTCGATTAAATAATATTGCACGCTATCGCTCATGCATGTTTTTGCGGCACAAAGTTTGTTTAACCTTCCCACACTTAATGAATTCCCATTAAAATTACGCAATGAAACGGCAAATTACGCATTGAGCGCAACACCTCTTAACCTTCAACGCTTTCCCTTAATTCGTAGCAACACTTTTGATCATTGACAATTTCATTATCAAGCATGATAATATGGCATAATGACAGCTCCAGTCAAGGAGCGTTTATCCGATGTATGAAGCGCGCCGATCCGTTGCATCCCCCAATTGAAAGCAATTCTCCTTACTTTAGACGCGCACCGAGGGCCTACAACTCGTGCGACTAATCCATTCATAAAAAGGCGCTTACCGTGTGTGAGAACTAGTCGAAAAGTCTGACCCTTGCACTTTCGGCCCTTGTGAGTAATATTGCCTTAATATTAGTCCAATGTTATAAACGAACTGAATTATTTCACTATCGGTGCGCTATTCTTTGTTTGAAAATAGGTTTAAATTCATTTTCCACGAGGATGAATATCCGGTGGCTTATCAGCCCATATCATTATTATTCAGTTAATGGACCAAAATCGTTAATAATAGCGCGAGATATTCGATAATAATACATGGGAAACGATAATAATAAATGATACGTTTATCATTTATAATAAGCTGAAAGTTGCGTTTGGCCGATAAATCCTCATATACGATCAAATTTAGTGCATATAATAGCTATTACTTAAAATTTTGATTGCGCTAAACTTCCTAACTGATATTTCATCCTAAAACATTCTTTTATATCTAGCTTTATTTTTCTAAATCCTAAAAATTTCCTTATTTTTCACATAATATATCATTTTAAAATCTCATCCCACCATTACGCATAATTTTATCACTATTTGATTTTTGTTAAGCTTACCCCACTCTGTTTAAAAGATGTTCAAAGCAATGTTACTGTTTGTGTATTGAGTTAGTGGAACAAAGCAATACGGTGGTAATGGTCAGCTAGCACTTTAAGGGGATGTCCTATGGTCGAAAAGATATTTACCTTACCAGCTACATAGAATCTTTCCGCAACTATAGCATATCCTCTTATAACCTCAAATGGCACATTCAAAATGCTGGAAATTCATCTCGACCGCAAGCGACTTAGCAAGCGCCTACACATATACCACATGCAGACACGATCCGTTTCCGTTGAGTCGCGTCCCCGCGATCACTGCTATACGCACATACACGCGTGCATATACATATAACTGGCAAATGCGAATATCGGCCGGGACATCACTGAATAAAGCCTTTGATTCGGCATTGCTAATTTTCCGATACACACAGGAGGGGATGCTGTTTAGTATACGTATGCGCGGTACGTGTATTACGAGGAATCGGCCAGCGGGTATTTGCAGGCTCCAGGGGCTGCAGGCGGGGGGGAGTAGGATTAAACTTCGTCGCCGGGGCTCTTCATTAACCTAATTAGCTTAATCGCCGCTGCTCTTTCGATATGTGCAGCCAATTGCCGAGCGACGCGGTGCGCGTGGTTTGTTGGACGGGACTAGAAAGGGAGCGGGATGGATAATTAGTATACTTAGTTTGCGAGTCACTTGATTAATTGAATTTCAACGGCGAGCGCCTAACCGATCGCGAGAGCTTGCCTTTATTACACGCCTTTTTGCTTGACGAGTGCGAGGATGGATCGTCGCAGCTGCGATACCGATTTTTTGATAAGCTTTGTGCTAAACTTTGTCTCGACGATTATTGTGACAACCGCAGAGATGACGTGAAAACAAACCGATTCGCACGAGACTTATATCAGATAAAATGTAACTATACGACGGAATCGATTCGTTCTGTGCTCTGGATAAACAAAGATCCAACAATTAATTCTACTTGTAGAAAATTAAAAATAGTGACACGACAAAGTATGCAGACAGTACAGTTGCGCAACTTAAATCAAGATAATAAAAATATCCGCATCAAAACGTACAATTCGACCCGATAGGTTCAATACACTGCGAATCGATAATATAGACACAGTGTCATCTAAATATAGATCTTCGTACACAAAGGCAAGCTTATATACCGTCAAATATCGTTATATCGGGGGCTTTAGCGAATGAAACACCACGACTCCTATAAGATCATTAACTATCTCTACAATCGTCTATTAATCCTTTTTTAATAATCAAATCATTTTTATGTACCATTATTGTGGGTTCTTTATATGATGGATTAAAAAATTCGTTAAGCTTAACCAGCATAAAAAAATTATATAATATTTAGCATTTTCACGCACGTGACTTACTTAAGTATGTGATTCATCCTCATACTAGCATCATGTGATTTTAGCATCTAATTTTGTTATGTAATTTTTGTCTACCATAAATGGTTACGTATGACTTGTACATATGACTGAATATGTAAAATCTTTAGAAATTCATCCTTAGTTAAACTCAACATTTATGTGAATGTTGATCAAGCTAAGTACAACGTACATAGATAATTTTGTTGACTTCAAACTGGGTTATTTGTGTATAAATAATAGCGAAAATTAGAATGCGGACATGAAGCCACCAATCCAATAACGTGAGCGTTCTAAATTTGCAATTTCGACGTTACCGTAAACGAATTGATAGGATAATTGTTGACTGGCTAATGGATTCAGCAATTATACAAACAAGTCTTCATACAAATTTACTTGATATTGTGCAATGCTTGATATTTTATGAAAATTGATTTACTCTCAGTAATTCGGTATGATATTGCATCATATTGCAGATAAAAATCGTTTCTTCTCCTCATAATTTAGTACTTAATCAACTCGTCTCCTTTACAGACGATTTTTTACGCATTTCGAAGCAAGTACTTATTTGTCATTTAGTCATAAAGAAATAAAAGATATTGCATACAATAAATGAAAACGATATTATCTCTAGAACAACGTCACTTACTTCTGAATTCTTTTTGCTTACGGCGAATCTACGAAAGCCATCAGGAAAAGTGAAAATCAAGGATCCTAAAAGACTGCTACCCATCTCAAGTTGCTTATCAAACGCGATGTTCCCTGACGCTAATCACCGACAACTTCGCGCAATTAAAGTCCCATTAAAAAAAAAGGGAAAAGTCGCTCGATACACAGAAAAATCGCGACGACGCGCGTCATCATCCGTCTTCCCTAATAGAGAGCGACGACTGAAACGTGGAAGGAGAAGGTTGAGGTATAGCAATTATTCGCAAGGCGCCGCCGAATGCGAAGGGATGAGGAATAAGAAAAAAGAGAAAAAAAAAGAAGGAGAAGGAGGAGAAGGAGAAGAAGAAGGAAGTAGATTCTCTTTTGCCTCTGGATTAATTCATTAAAGTTAATGGCCCTCGGCCGATGATGACGCGTCGCGTGATCGAAAAATGAGCTGAGCTTCCTTCCTTCCTCTCCTTCTCCTTTTTTTCGTCTTATACTCTACTTTTCACTCAAGCTTTTTTTCCTTCTTTCTATCCCTTTTTTCTCAGCCGTCCTTTCTTATTAGTATCTTAGGTCCCTCTGGGTTTCTTTTTTTTTTTCCTCCTTTTTGTTCGCTATTCTCATAGTATAGGTACGCGATGAAATGTTATTTTCGATAAAAATTGAAGCTATATGTGTTTTAATTTGAACAAATTTTATTTTAATATGCTGCATATATATAAATTATTTGTTCGATTGGATTTAAATTAACTTTACAAAGGATTATTCAATTAATTCATTTAACTATATAAACCAAATTAATATTTGTTTTTATACAGCCTTGCACTGACATGAAAGATAATTCAGTTCATTAACTTTATGAATCTACATTTTTATCTCGTAAAAAATATTACAATCGTTGCACACTTATAAACTATTTCCGCTCATGCATGAGAAAATTCTTGCATTATTCTAAGCAATTTATTCGGAAAAAAAATTCAGTATTTCTCAGTAAATTTGTTCGATTAGTTTGACACTATCTCTCGTATCTTCCGCTTTAATTTCCGCTCAATATAACGGACTAAAGAAATTCCGTTGGCCAGAAAAATCGTTAGAAATAAACTTGTCTCGTATTCGTCAGAAAAAGACTGACAAATATTTAAGAATGCAACAATACTTTTATTTAAATGTAAATTTGACTCATATTCTGTGAATATCTAATCTTTCATTTAAAAATAATCAATCGATATCTGTGCACGTGTAACTGTGCAATAAAAACAATCACGTGGATCATAAAAAATCTTATATGGTTATCATAAACAAAGATCGCAACAGCTGCACATCAGATATAGGCAGAAACTATAAAAAAAAAGCATTTCACGAAATAGTCTCGTAAGTAATCGTCGAAAATCTTGTAAAATCACCTCGAGGATCAGAATCCGAAAAAAGAAAGGACTTCCGTGCTCAAAAGGAAGCAAGTGCGATAATTGCGCGGACGTGCAAACGCTATCGCGTCCAGCAACAAGCATCGCCAACAACTCCGCTAATAATATATCCGCTTTGTTTATTAGCCGAAAGTTGGTCGTTTGACCGCGACGCTCGCCGCCACCGCCGCCACCGACGTCACCGACGCCGCCACCACTCCCGCGACTACCGAAATTCTCTCAAAGGAAACTAATTGTGTTCGGGCGGAAAAGGGATGAGGTGAGGCTGGGGGTGGATGGGGTGGGTTGAAAAGGAAAATCTCAAACTCTCCCGAGAGCAATTCCCTCTCTTGAAACTCGGAACTTGGCCGCATGGTATAATAGGGAACCCGACTTCCCTGTATGGTGTGGGCTTTATAGACGTAGGTACGGTAAATTTTTCCTTGCCCCCCTTTTCTCTCGCCACAATAACTTTCGAGTGCGAACTGAGTCGCCCCCTCTGAGAGAGCGGCAGTCTTAGTACCGGGACTTTGAATTTAATTAAAGTTCGAACGCTTCGACTGATTTATATATCTGATACATGTGGCTGTGGGTCAGTTACCCGAACAGTTGTACAAAATCTACTTACATTTGCTACGTGGAAAATCAAAGCTTCAATGGAAATATGTAAATCAAGGACGCGCAATTATACATGCGTATTTTTTTTTATGTATAATATCTGCATTTTTTAACATTGACAGATTTGAAAAAAAAAAAAAGAATTGATAAATGATGCTCTTTAGATGGGTTTATTATACCTTATACAACGATTGCAAATGAGCTTCGTTAAAAATAAAAGTTATATAAAATGTATCTTGAACTGGCCGTCAAGGTACGTAACATATAGCAGCAAATGATTATAAATTGGTGACATATTAATAATGAGTTGTAAATTAACAAGGCTTGTATAAAAAAATTCAGCGATACCTGCGGCAAATGCGTAGAAATTAAATTTAAACCTGTCAGATCTAGATTATCTCTCAAATTTATATCAACAGATGAGATTTTCATGCGTAAATTTCGAGCAGCATTTCAAATACCCGTGACGAGAGTCTTATAGTCAAATAATTTACACGTCAAATTCATAAATCACTGGCTTGCCCGATAGCGTATCATAAATCAGACGTTCATTAAACTCTATTAATATGTAACATTTTCATAATCCAGCTCTCACGAAAGTGCTCGGGAGTAACCTATGGCTAGTGGCTGATGGTGAAAATGATTGAAAATGCAGCCCCGCTGTGTATTTGGCTTATCACAAGCCTCATTGAGCACAAGAATGAACGATTTTTCGGATACGCTCGAATGACTCGTTGCGCACCGACACAATCAAGTCAAACTAAATAAAATTATATAGACTTTTAATAATGCAGTTTACTTAAATTTTTAAAACGAACGAGAAATGCTTTGATCCTCGTTATTACTGAAATATCGGAAACACTATTTCCTCTAAACTGCACATAAATAAAACTTTAACAGTCCAACGATAAACTTCACCTTCCAGACACTATACAGCTGTTCTGAACACACTCATAAAACGTAGGAGACACTTGGGCAATTATTTATTCCTATCACGAGCGTCGAAAGACGAGGACTATATGTATGCGATCCGCGAGATTTTTGTATACGACATGTCGACGAATAATTGCATCGTATATACGCGCGTTGCGGTCCACTTACGACGCACTCCCAAGTCGTATATTATGTGCACCGGACATTTTCGATTTCTTCTCTCACGTGTATACTGGCATGCAATCTGATTATAATTGGAAGCTGAAAAAGAGACTAAATCGCGAGAATGCAGTAAATTGAATCGTGCGGCTTTTTATACCCACTTCACGTATATACAGGTTTCTGTATCGACTTTGCTTTTTTTTTCGAGAAAGAGACTGCAATGTTCTGCAAAACTTGTACAGTCTTGGCTAAAAGCTTGGGGACGGCAGTGATTTTGGATTGAGTTTACTGTGCAAATAGAGATAAAGTAGAAGAAAATTATGGTCCTGTTGTATATTTTTAGAGCTTATGAATTGTAAACTAATATTTTCCCGATCACGTTCTATTCAACTAGAAATGTAGGCATTGACGCAATTAATCAATTCTACGTTCACTGACCTTCACTTATTGAAATGTTCGAATATCTAATCGATTTTTAACATTCCACCAAATATTGTATGTTTTCAAATGCACAATTTTCTATGATATTAGTCCCGAATGACTCGAATGAAATACTAATTATTAGACCATTAGTTATGTACACACAACTCGAACGTCACTCGAGAAAAACAACAGAGATACAAGATATGGAGGATAAAGAAGATTAATCGATTAAGAGAAAAATGTTCAGATCGGCGATAATAGAAATAAGCTAGTCGATGAAAACCACCCACGAATAGGCTTATCAACAAAGACTCGGGCGATAAGGTACGAATCCCTCGTGTGCGGGACAGAAAATTTTCTTCTTACGAAATCGGTCGAACGAAAGCCGAGTCCAGACGCGCGATAATCACGTTTTGCCACTTTATGTAAGGGGAAAAGTCACGTTTTTAATTTGACGTCTGGAATTTCGTCATGATTCAAACCAAACAGCGATTGTGCCAATGACGAAATGATAACTAAATGTGTGCTCCAGAAAATTCTCTTGAAGAGTTTGATTAATAGTATCTTCATTAATAATACTATTATAAAATTGTAGTATTCAAAGTTATATGTACTTAATTCTGTACTATTTACTAAAACACCACTACTAATTTATTCAAAAAGCCACGCAATAATATCGACCTACTTATTATGATAATTATAATTTGTCTGCAGCAGTGATAATAATTTCAGCTGGACATGATACAAGTAAATGACAAAGATACTTCTGGATTATTCAGATACGTGTTTAAAATAATTTTTTATTTTATTTTTGTTACTGCAACGATTGAGTAAATCCCTGGCTTAAAACAATAAGTGCGTAAATTGAAAAAGATTTAATCTATTATGAATTTTTATTTAAAGATACCGACTTATTTTTATCGTAAATATTCCATGAGTTGATATTTTGATTAAAAAATGTGTACAATGAAGTATTTAAAATTGTTGAATTAGATAATTAATAATAAGTATTCACTTCATAAGCACGTGCTACTGTAATAAGTAAATATTCATTGGGAATTTTTGAATGAATATTTATTATTTGCACGAAACATTTGTCATTAATTAATTATTTTACAATTTGCCGATAACCCATAATTATGTCGCAGCACCTGTCGTTATCTGATAAAACTAAAAATGCTTGTTTCGTAAAATATGGAACTAACGATCTTCTTCCATAAAAATCGAATGAGTCGATTCTTCCAATTCACACGAACATCAAACGTTTCATTAAAGAAAAAGAATTGTAAGATTTTATAAAATTTTTCACGATTTCATTTTTTCAAAGCCTGAATAACCGCCATTTCCACGTTCCGCGATAAAAAAAAACAGCTCGATACACGGGCTACCTTTCCAACTGTTCACCACCTCACAAAACAAACAGATCCCAAATACTCACTGCGCATGTACAGTGCCAGTGTGCTTGACGTTCGTGTGCACAAAGTCGTTCTCGCTGGGCCTCTTAAGGTGCCTGATGTGGTCGTTTTTCTTCTCTACCATCGGCATCTTGATAAATCGTCGAAAGTTCTTCGGGTGTAACGAAAGACAAAAAACAACCAACTTGTTGTACCGGTTCGCTCGAGACCAAAAAAACTTTTTGCAAAAATGCGCGCGTAAAAGTCCGAGAGAAAGAGCAAGTGAGAGCGCTCGAAAGTTTGAGTGCGAAGTTGTTGTATTAGCGGAGGCTGGACAGCCAGTGGCTTTATAAAGCTCGCGGGCCCCCGTGTTTAAGCATCCCACGAGAGCGTAACTAAGTGGGGGAGCCCCCCTCGAGCTGAGCCAATGTTGGGGGATGCTGACGAGGCGCATTGACCAATCGCTGCCACGGATTAAGGCCCGCTAGGACTAGCGGGGGGCTATCGCGACTATCTTCCTTTTTTTAATCTGCTTAAGTCTTTCTCGCTTCGCAGTCTCTATATCTGTCTTTGATTTTTTTCTTTCTTTCGATGTGGAGGGGAAAATCCGGGAGGGTAAGAGAGTTCTTAATGGTAATAAACTAATACACGAACGGAAACACGCACTGATATACTATAAACTAATCTCTAATATAAGCAGAACCAAGACGCTTTGAATCTCTGCTAAGTTTGTCGACTGAGATTATATCGATTTTTGGTGGATTTACGATCGTTGCAGTTTTCGACTGGTATGAAGGCTTACGAATTTAAAGTGCAAATCTCGTTTAGTATCTTTCAGTAGTTTTATAAGGCCGTAAATAGGGAAATTAAAAAATTTCTACATGTTAGGTCGCATCTTCGTTAAGTATTTTGTAAAAAAAATTTAACTTACATTTCTTACGTCATATATTATTTGTAAAAATAAAGAGGATTAGCTTGCAGACTTTGAAAGAATAATTTATGAAGGCAATAATTTGGAGTCACTAAAAAAAATTCGGATATAACGCTTATTTACTCAGACATGTGCCAGACATTTTAAGTGTTCATGCATATTACTTTTATTTAAAAAATACACGAACTGCGCATCGATTCAAAACATGAATTGTTATATAAATATTAATCAAATCAATTAATTGGTACGTTCAAACAGTTTTGCGTTTTATTAGCTATATTTCTGTTCAGAAAGTATAGAAATGCTATAATGATTTGCTATTAACTCTAAGTAAGATACAATATTTTAATAAGCAAATCATGATTATTTTTGTAATTGACACCTATATGAGAAATTTAAATAAAAATAGTTTTTCTTATTTGGTTTAAACTATGTACACTTGAATTAAATTTATTTCTCGTACTTTAGTTATTTTTATATATTCCGAGTGTATGTGCTCCAATTGCAATAAAATTATGCAATATCGAGCACATGTTGCACTGTGTAAAATTAGTAACCAAACACGTGTTGAATCATAGGCAGTCACAGTGACATCGAAAACATTTTCATTTATCGACATTATAAATATTACATGCATTTCGGGAATGGGAATCTTCGTTAATAAATTTTAAGAGGATTTAGTTTTTCTTTGATTATGTTACGCAATGTTATCTAAATAATTTATACCCATTGAAATCATATCGCCTTATATAATTCTTAGCGATATTTTTTAATATTTTGCATACTTATGTAAGATGTCACTGTGAGAAAAATATTATATTCCAATAACCGAAACTAAAACAATATGAATATTCTTTGTGGAGATGACGTATGGTGCACGTTAACTTACTTTTAATTAAATAGTCTAACAGCTAGTTTATAGTTTAAATTGAAGTATCCATTAGCTTAGAGTTACAAGCCTAAATGACTAATGGTCAGGAATAACTAATGTTCGGTCATCTTATTCATTAACGTACATCATTACAATTTAATGTTAGCACGTGTCATCACGATTCCTCCTTACGTAGACAAAAATTCAATTTTATTTTCTCAGGTAAAGTATCGCTACATAATCGGGACAGAAAAATGGAAAATGATGAGCTGCCAGGAAGATGAGCGAAAGAAGCATCAACATTCCGGAGAAATTGCGCCGGACGCCTGAAGGTTTTCAGATCATTTCTTGCACGAAGAGAAATTTTTCGAATGACTATACGTAATTTGAGAGTTCCTCAAAAGCTGTCATTTACTCTCGTCTAAAAAGGAAAAAATCGCGCTACACCAAGATTTTATGCTGTTCGCAGTTACGATCAACAACCACCTCACCTTGAAAAAAAATGTGTTTTTTTTCTCACAACTTTTTGATTTTTCACATGTTCTTATGGAGTATGATAAAATTTGTTCTTGCAGTCATCGAAATATCGCTCGTAAACGGAGTTATCATTTCCAGATTTTACTACCGCAGTAAGTATTTTCCTGATTGTATAATTATAACGACTACTGAAAATTGTGTCATTAAAAATCGTTCAATACCTCGGCAGATAATCTCACTTGAACTTTTAGAATGAACAAAATCGGAAAAAATTTTTAATAAGTAAATTCTTACATTTCATCATTTACCGCAATATTTTGAACTGTTATTTAATTTTTCATTGATAATTTGTTTACTAGGATATGTATAATCAAGGTGAAGAGTAGTAATATATTTGCATTATTAGTGCTAAAACAGCCTCAGAGCGCATACTTATATATGTATATTATACCGGTGTGTTAATGTCAAAGACATCTGATTCATTATAAAGACATCAACTTTTTTGTCTCAAATCAATATCTTACGAGATATGAAAAAATTGAAAAAAAAATTGAATCTTAGCATACGGTACTGTGCATCTTTAACCATTTCATTAACGTCAATAAATTATATACACGGAGAAAAATAGTTCACTAAAAATTGCGAGAAACTTCATGAAAAATTACTATAATATTCAGCAATGGTGAGACAGAGTCGCTGTTTACTATTGTTTAGTAGACAGTATAGTAAAATTGAAGTATGCTAAGTTCTAGAAAATATTATTTTAATAATTACTATACCAGTATAGCAATTTTTAATTTATTTACTCTTAATTATTACTATACCAGAAGAATGTTTTTAAAAACTAAAATAAATTTTGAATTCAATATACTATATATGTTTTTCTATTTAATGAAGCGCGGAGAATTCATATTTTCTAGAATTATCAAATTAAACCTGAATTCATATTCCATTTTTTGACATACTTATTT